>JAYESA010000060.1:0-272500 GCA_036927795.1 Iris macrosiphon | reverse complement strand
CATTATTTTATGAGCTGGTACTAGTTGGATCCCGTCATGAGATGTTATCCCCCTTACCATGTTCAGCGGGTACTCTATCACTTGTATTTCATCATGTGCTTCGGGTATTGATTCTCATGTGCTTTATGTGCATCGTGTGCTCTCGCCTTCATGTGTGCGAGTTATTTATCATGTACGTAGCGTGTTGTGGTTGGATCCAAGAGTATTAGTAGGGAAGGGGAGTAGAAGTTGGTTATGTGATCAAATCCAAACAGTATTCATGTGTATGTCGGTTATGCAACTCACGCATAACAGAGTTATTGAAGAATAAATCATGTGCAACCTAAGCCGATCACATAACGAACTTGTGCTTAAGGCACTTAACTAGTATTCCTATTTTCTCACATGCAGTTACTTCTCTACTACTTGTATTGTTCTCCAGTTTTATATTGCAGTTACTTTATCAATTCTACCATGTATTTATTTTCATGTGCATCTTGTATTCTTTTCTTTTTCTAGTCATATACACCTTACCATGTATTTGGAGTTACTTTCAGAGTTATGTACTTGCTCTAATCCTGACTGGATATATTTTTCCAGAGGATCCTGAGGATTTTTGCTCGACTTACTATGAGCAAGGTGTCGACGAGTATTGCGACCCTGAGATTGAGGAGGAGCTCGTCCCAGCTGAGGAGACGCCGCTAGCGCCCTAGTATAGCTAGGTGGGTTTCATTGGGTTTGTTCCCAGTTGGTTTTTGTACTGTGAGATATTGTAGACTCTTAGACTTTGACTGTATACTTTGGATATGGTACTTGCTCTCTTTGGTTCTTTGTTTCTTTGTTGATATCTTATTGTGATTTTACTCTTCCCCTAGTTATTGTGATTGAGTTTATGTATATATATCATATGTTGCCCTCCTTTTAGAGAGGTTATCTTGATAGGTTATTGTGAGTTATAGATAGTTGTGACCTAGAACGGACCTAGACAGCATTCTACCGCCGATTCTGCGGCGTAGGCTGGACGTACCCACGACTCATGCCCGATTTTCCGGGTGCGGGTCGTGACACTGCTTGAGACCAAAAAATCTCTGTTGGAGCTTATACTGCGCTTTGACTCCAAAATATTTAGCCCTGAATCGAGCCCTTAAACTATCCCACGAGATGTGATACCTCAAGTCAACCTCTACTGACGCCCACGAGTCAAGGGCAAGGAAGCACGAATGCCGAAATAAAACCAGTACCATAAAGGAAGCACGAATGCCGAAATAAAACCAGGTTATGAAATAGATACATATATATACATATAGTCCTGTCTCATAGTTTTTGTTCATAGCCTATCGTGACACAACAATCTAACCCTACAACCAAACAAGGACAATGGTTAAACTATCGCACCATGATAGTTCATGTCCCTAGACTATTTGATAGCAGATACAATGCACAAACGCGCTCAGTTATATAATCGACCAATCACTTGTGCGGCTTACTAGATGGAGTCTGGGTTATCCCAGAGATATTATATATATAGGAATCTCAGATCGAACCATGTACTAATAAGGTTAGCCGAGCCATAAATTGCCGCCTAGCACATAGTAGTATGCACTGGTCCCTCGTAAGGCCACCGTGCTAAGATCGCATAGAACACATAGTATCATATAGTATTCATATATTACCATCCACTAATAAGGATTTAAAAAATATCCATGGGGACTATCCTGTATACCCCAATTTAGATGATTGGAGGTGGCTAGTTGGGCACGATCTTGAGATTCTATTCCCTCCCATTTCTCTACAAGTTTAGTTGCCTAGTTAACCCTAATGTTAACTGAAATATCATGTCGTGGTCACATGGTATTTCCCTTATATGACGTACCGTAGTACAGTCAGGGTAGATACGAATCTACTTTGTCACTTGATAGTTCAATTTAGATTCCCCCTAGCGTGATGCAGCTATCAACAGATCTTAGACACGCTTGGTCATTAACTAAACCTTATGTCCATTCTGGAGATTGAGTCATATCACATGTCACATAGTGCATAGTACACTGCATTGCAAATATGTAATATAATTGCATAGAATACTTAGCACGTAGGAACACATAGCACGTAGTAAGTATATCAGCACGGATAGAAGTGGTCGGGTCATGATGCATACATAGGTATAATACTTTTGTGGTCATCAAAGTCACACACACCACTCATAAAGTCCAAAGAAACATTAAACCAAAACTAGTCCAATAAAACATGTACAAGGGGTCACATGCGTGCAGAAGGATCAAGGCCGCATAAGAATTTAGGCCATATGACAATCCTGGCCGCATGGAGTCATGCCGCATAGAGCCAGGGCTAGGTCTACTCCTCGGGATAAGTGATGAGGCAATGGAGAATAATTAAAGTGTCAGTGATGTGATATAAAGTGTGATAGAAGAAAAGACAAAACCATAAAAAGATGCGCCACGATTTCAGAGTTATGCGTCCAAGGATGGTGGCCGTATACTCTGCTAGCCGCATAAGTGTCCGTGTCGCATGGGTTCGATACCGTGTAGAGCATTTTTGACTTAGCGAATTTCATATTCGTTCAGTGACTAAACACAAGAATTCCTTTCAGAACACATGTGTATTAGTCAGTCATGCGTCAAAAGAGATTGACGCATGCTGGTATACGACAAAGAGTTTAGGTCGCATAGCATCTTCATGCCACATAGCCCTCTCTGTCGTATATGGTGGTGGCTGTATGATATTTTTATCGTTCCAAACAGCATATTCAGTTATGGCGAAATCTCAAAAATAAAAAAAATATTTTCTTCATAAAAACTATGTTTTAACTCCGAATTGAGTGAACCAAAACCCAAAACGCTCAAAATAAAGTGCTACATCCATCCCAAAAACTATTTTTTGAAAATACTATGTTTTAGTAGATCAAAACAACCAAATACTCAAAGAACCCATGAAACCATAAGTTATAAAAGTAGATCTACACAAATCCACCCATCACAACCGAAAAATCCAAGTACTAAAAGTCTTTAGAATCATCATAAGCACATAGTAGACTAATAAAATACAACGAAAAGCAAGTATCAAAATTCAAGGGATTTCTCTATGTGGTGCAAGGTGTACTTGTCTAGAAATGAAAGAAAGAGAGAAAATGATGAACGAGGTAAGAAAGAGAAACAAGCTAGCTTATATTGCTAGGGTTTGAGGTTTAGACTATGGGTTCAAATTCATGAATAAACTAACCCACAAATAAACCATGAACCATGCTAAACCAAAGAATGGGTCTAGTCTCCATGAATGGAACCTAATGATCATGCGAGTAAGAAATACTCTAAGAAGATATAAATACAAGCAAGAAATAACTATATCCCAAAATACGTATTTCGGGAATGGGGAGTGACAATGAGGCATCGATACTGATACAGTTTGACATTCATTGCTCTAGATCACAGGTGAGTACATTCGCTGACAGTTTTTCATTTATGATATCTTTTATGTTTTTGTATCTAGTGTAGATATCATTGATTTCTTGACACATGGTTACACGAATTGGTATTTCCGGATCCCGTTATGAGATATTATTCCTTGTGTATCTTGGTATATCTTGTGTATGCCTTGTGACTCTTGTGCATGACTTATGATTCTTGTACATATATAGAGGCCGATTTATGAGAAGATTAGCTACTTTCTCATAGAATCCCGTATCGTAGCGTGTCATGGTTGGATCCACTATACCAGTCGGGGGCGGAGAGTGTTATTGTAGATATGTGATTATACCCCACCTTGTGCATGTCCTTGTGCATGTCCTTGTGAGTGTTGATCATACACTACATGTATGATAAACCAGGCCCTAATCCTTGTGCAAGTTCCCAAGCCGATCACATGTTGAAGCTAGTACTCACTTACTTAGCTAGTTTTATTTCTTGTCTCTTGTATATGATACTCATTACTCTTGTATTTATTTACAGAATTCTATATCTTGTATATTTCTTGTTCTTGTTCTATTTTTCTTATATTTCTCTCTATTTGTCGTTACATAGTCTTTATCATTTATTGGAGATGCTGTTAGAGTTGTGATTCACTCTAATCCTAACTGGATAACAATTTTTAGTGATTATTGTGCTCTACATTCCAGAATTTCACAGTTATGCTATAGACATGATACACTATGCTTTTGTATTCCATATTATATCTAGTTTCTTTCCTTTAGAATGTTATTTGGTTTATCTTTTTTATTTATTCTACCTTTAGATTATAGTAATTGAGTATATGATAGAACTAGTTGTATTAGTAAGATTGATAGCTAGATATTGATGACCTACACAGCGTTCTATGCAGATGCTACGACGTAGGCTGAACTAAGGCTAGATAGAAAGATCACATAATAATAATGTTGTATGTTCACATGAATACAGTATCGATTTGGTGTGTTGGGTTAGCTCGCTCTCACTGATATTTTTGAAGTGCTGACCCTCGTTGCAACAGGTTCCCCGAGCGAAGGCGACACAACGAGGAGCTGAAGCTTTCCTCCAAACTTTCACCGATCTGACGCGTTCGTAACTTTTTGGAGTTCTAGTACATATTATCAAGGAGCTCGCACATACTCTTTTTGAAGCATTGCACTACCGCCGATGCTGCGGCGTAGGCAGGACGTACCCACGGCCTATGCACGATTATTCGGGGATGGGTCGTGACATATTTTTATAGTGGCTCATGCAGGTCAGGCTTCACAACTAGTGTGATGTCGTGGTAGTAAAACGGATTAGTTGTACTACTACTAGCCTACGATAGGATTTAGGATATAGGATGATAGAATACTTAGTCACAAATTAGGATTCCCTGAGAGATTCCTGGGACGACCCTTGAGATCTTACTATAAACACTGCTCAAAATCTGTTTCCACTTGTTTTCGTTCACTCTCACTTGTTGTTGTTGAATTTGATTCTTGAAGATCGTTGTTAACTTTGATTCTTATATCAAGATAAATTTTATGGACTGAATTAGGGTATATTCTGATTATATATTTTGATGAGGACAGTAAAAAAAGGTAAACGTTTGCTTTAGTTTAGAGTCTAGAGTTTATCGCAACCATATTAGCTGGTGTGACAAAAATATAGTACCAATTTTGGGTTATACTTATCTTGGTTATAGAATCTAGAGATCTCGCAGCCATGCTAGATGGCAACGCGAGAATTTAGATAACATAATTTGAGAGGTATGTACCTTAGTTATGGACTCTATAGTTTATCGCAGCTATGATTACTAGCGTGGCGAGGATTATAGGTAACATGATTTTAGATAGACGTATATGATTATCAGATTGTATCTTAAATTAGTTCTTAACATATCATCTCTATTATCCACTCATGTTATTATAGAATTTTGTTCCATCACCTTCCTTGGCTCAGGAATAGGGATATCCGTAGTTCCTCTAGTCCAGTTCCTCATAGATCTTTATTTTAATAGTTTTTGAGGTTTCTTTGATAGTGCAGTAGTTTGGTAACTTGCAGATATGTTGTGTCAAGTTGAGTATTGGTGTTGGCTGTAGGGAGTGTAGCTTATGAGTTTGAGAGTGGTTCTTGGTTGGGTATATGAGCATCATGTATCAGTGTATAAGACTAGAATTAACTCGAAGTGTAGTTGTAAACCCCCTCGACTAATTTAGGTCTACTTAGCTTAGATAGAGAGATTAGGGTTAATTTGGAGCCAATTAGAATTAGATTACAGTATTTTATATTTGTTGTGCAATATTTACATCACTTAGTGCACCTTACCGTTGCTTCGATATTCAGAGCACTACACTAGCTATTACTTGCAAACAAATTCTAAACACTTTTCCTAGATATGCCAGCCTACTATTCTGATCTTTGTGTAACTCACAAATACTCTATCTTGTGCTTTATTTTAGTCGCACAATAATCGTTACAAACGTCCATGTTTAAATTCAATTAAATCCAACTTTGCATTCTTTGTCCGTTCCAATCGAAATTGGAGATACAACATTAACCCATTTTGTCCAACCCAAATTATGACATCATTATATCCTAAGTCTACTATGTCTATGACGCTAGTGTTCCACCCAATTTTAACTCCATGTATTTTTAATTAATTAAAGAACAACATATGCATAAATTTTAATTAAATTAATGTAATGACCCAATCTCACCCAAAACTAGACCCAACTCCAACCCAAACCCACACTCACATCCTCAAGATTCATAATAAATACCGCACACCATTTTAGTCCACTACATAACAACAAACATGGTGTTTTGCCTCATCCAATCCCAAATTTCAATTATTGTTCAATTTCTTAATTGTTAAGGGGCTTTCATGCAAATGAGCAATGAGGTATCTGTAAACCCCCTCACCCAAAATTAGGCCTACTTGGCTTAGAAAGTGAAACTAGGGTTAGTTTAATCCAATTAGAAATAGAATACGACATTTATTTAATTATATAATATTTATATCACATAGTTCACCTTACCGTTGCTTCGATAATTGGAGCACCTCATTAGTCATTGCCTTCCAACAAATTTTACAACCTTGTCCTAGACATGACCGCCTTTTATTCTGACCTCGGTATAACTTATAATTATGCTCTCTTGTGCTATATTTTAGTCGCACAACATTCGTCGCGGATGGTTATATTTAATTCTATATAAATACGACTTTGTATCCTTATACGTTCTAATCGAAATTGGAGACACAATCTTGACCCATTTCGTACAACCTAATTAACGAAAATATTCTACTCTGAGTCTTCTATGTCCCTGACACTTGTGTCCCACTTAATTTTAGTCCCTCGTACTTCTAATTAATTATAGAACAACGTGCGCACTAATTTTAATTAATTTAAACCCAATTTTCATCTTTGTGCAATTTTCCAATTATTGGGCACTTTTATACAAAAGTGCATTGAGGTGTCCACACCATTGGATAATATATGAAGAAATCCAACTTTCCCCTTTATAAGAATTTTTCCATAATTTTTGGAATGTGCAACGCGCAAACATCGCCCCCTTTATTTTAAACCTATCCTTGCATTTAAACAATACAAATTTTAGCCTCCAAACATCCCCATGTGAGCCCAAGGCCCAACCCAAGAGGATGTTGACCAAGTCAAATAGTTCTAGGTCAACCCAACCCCACATATATAAATATCCTCTTTCTTACTTTTTCTTTTCTTTATTTTTCTTATTTTCCGAAACCTATTTCACCAGCCAACCCTTTCCTCTACTGTTCACCCTCTTCCTCCCCTTCCCCCGCACGCCATAACCCGACCGTCCTCCGCCCGTCGACCGGAGCGGACCGCCGGGGACTGTCAACACCGACTTCATACACGACTGGGCCGACCTCCCATCTCCACCGTCAACTGCTCAGCCCGTGAGCAGTGCAACCCACCACTTCCTCGTCACGGCCTTGAGACGCTGCACCCGCCGGCCTTCGACCGCCTGAACGACCCTGCCTCTCCTTCCACCGCCCTCATCGACCGGAGACCGCCAGGGACCCACGACTTCGTCTGAACCACCGAACTCCCCCGCTCGACTACTCCTTCCTCCGCCGGAGTCAAGGATAACCCGCACCTAGCCTACCACCCCGGATCGCCTGAGTCGATCTCTATCCTCCCTGCTCTGTCCACCTCCACCATCACGACAACCCGCCAGATCCCGTCACCACCACCACCTTCTACACCTTCTTCTCCGACTTCCCCCGCCTCTACACCACTCTTTGACGACCGGAGTAACCCCACACCACCAGCACCACCACAAACTCCTCCCTCTTTCCTGTCCCAGTCCGACCACCTCCCTGAATCATCTCTTCCTCCCTGCTCAGCCTCCCCCTGGCCGGAGCAGCACCTCTCATTAACACCATCCCCTCGTCCTGAACTCCCCTGGCCGGACCTCCTTAGCCGGATCTCCCCCTGGCCGTATTCCGGTGATCATCAACCTATCATCATACTCATCATCATCTTCACCATGAACATCTCATCATCATCACCAACACCAACCCTAATCACCTATTCATTAACCAATCATCATCGTCCACATCGTCATCCATATTGTTGCCATCATCGTCGTCATCATTGTCGTCAACCACATTGTCGTCATCATCGTCTCCGTGCATGTACCCCGAGGTAAGAATGTGTACCCCTCCTTTCATATTTTTATGTGTGTGTATATGTATTATATATCTATCCCTAGTATATATTAATATATATAGTATAAATCCAATTTGTGTATATACAATATATATTGCATACATATTTAATTAGTATACATACATATATATATGGTATATGTATTTATTGGTGTATATATGTATTATAAGTATTAATGATATATGCTAGATAATAATAAGGTATATTAACATATTTACTAGGTGACCCGAGTGTAACCACGGATATCCCGTAGTTACGTTGACCTGTAACCATGTAATATCGTTATCAGACTACCATTATGTACACTGACGTACTAGCGAGCCCGTATTATTTGGACTGTCTGTCTTGCACAGCAATTACAGACGCGACGCCCGTGCGATTAGACGCACACTTGACCCTAGTTGACCAGTGACATACCTAGCTATGCCCTGAGTTCAAGGTATTTATTATTGTGTATGTGCTAGTGTAATGACTGATGTTGTGTTATATTATATATATATAGGACATTGGATTGTTCTGCGCGACTTCTGGAGCAGGTTATTGGTACTTCACAACTTTTTTGCCAGGCAAGTATACCTTGCCTTGTTGTACTATTTAAATTTTAGTTATTATTTAGTTGCCTGTTTATTGTTTTAGATTATATAAACTGTGTGCGTCCGAGAGAGACTCGGGTGCAGTCAACGAAGGCGTTGATATTAGGACTTGTGTCTGACCTAGTGTCTAGTGGACCCACCTAAAGTTGTGGAGTTATCGGTATGACTCCCCAGGCTTTGACACATTTCTTACACGTATTGTGAGTCTCATGTAGGGTACGGACTTGCGTATGCGGTTGGCCACCTGTACGTATAGGTCATTCGACGGATAGGGTATAACTGCTAATAGTGATGCATGTTAGAAGACTTAGCAGTTATTAGTAGTCGGAGCATAGACTATTATAGTACGAAGGTCCAATCCTTGTCCTTGTTTGGTTGTAAGGTTGGACTATTGTTCTAAGGATAGACTGTGAGCCAGAGTTACGATACCGATACGTGCACTCCATCTCGGTGTAGTAGCTACAACGTGTTGTGGATACAACATGCATAGATCATTGGGCGAGGAGGACGACTAGTAGGCGTATGGGACACCCACTTCCTTTATTCAGACTCCCCGTTCTACGGAGCGGTATGGACGTTATACTATTTAGATTCTCTGTTCTACGGAGCGGTATGGACGTTATATTATGCTGATTCCCCGTTCTACGGAGTGGTATGGACGTTATTATATTACATAGTGCCCTTGTTATGGGGGCATATGTGGCATATACTAGCCAGTTGTCACGATTGGTGAATTACGTCAGCATATGTCTAGCCTACACTTTTCCATAAACTCAAAGTTGTCCTAAAATTGCATTCACTTAGATGGTTAGCGCACCCCTTTTATTTATTCAGTATTTACTTTATTGGCATGCTTCTATGTATCTTGTTATGTCCCTTTGAGGACCTGGTCCATTTCCAGGTGTAGCTGTTCATGAGTATTCGTAGGAGCGCAGATCCGGACTGGTTACTTATATTTCGAGAAGCTCTTCTCTTCGAGCCTCGTGATTATTAGTTGTTGTACATTGTTTTGTTTATCTTATATTCTAGTTAGGAAGTGGATTTGTTTTCATCCGACTGTCATCTTTAGATACTTTATATTGAGATCTAGTTTCATAGATATTGGTTATTTATTTCTATTTGATTTCAGTGGATGAGATTTAGTTATGCCCTGTAACTTGTGATAAATATTTACCACTTGTGAATTAATGTTCATAATACAGCGTACGAATGTGTTATGGTTTCCATACATTGGAGTTGCCATATACATGCGGCTGACATCCTTACGTGTCATAGTCCTACGTAATTTGGGACTGGGGCATGATATGTTTTTACTGGTGGCCCATGCAGGTCAAGAGCATATTTTCTCGGTTACATTACTGTACCGAGCAAGCCTACAAATAGGATTAGAGTATAGGATCTCATCCACAATTGACTATGACTTATCTTCCTTCCAGTCTGTTCTATTTAAATAAATGTATCCTGCTTGATTCATATGCTTCCCTATTAGTTTCTTGAGTATAGCCTCTGCTAGAATATATGAAATCCCTGCTGTTAGGATGATAATTAGGGTAATATTCCTAAGAAGAACACAACTAGAGTATTGACATATCACTATGTTTAGAATACTTAATGAACCCTAGCGTCCCTTACCTATAGATTAATTTACCATTATCCCTTGATGTATTTATGAAGACTTGAGAGTAGTATAAACACTACTAGGATTAGTTTGAAATTTGGTCATAATGTTTGATCCTAGTGTTGAGGAACCAATAGAAATCCAAGGTTAAATATTATGACTAACCTAGCTTTTCATGGTGAGATAGTACTAGAGAACTACAACTTTAGCTTCTTATCTTGATATTAGCAGAACAGTATCTTAGGAAGCCAAGAGGAATGACTAGAACATTTATCTTGATCATACCTCGAACACAGAGATTTGCAACCACCTTCCCTCAAGAAACCATGATATTATCTAGAGTCTTTCTATTTAGTTTTATGACTTGTTCCTCTGAACCCTTAGCGCTCACTATTGTGCGACGACTAATTACGTTTTCTTTCCTTCATCTTTCAATTCGTGCCACCTAACCGTTCTGACTGTAGACCGAGTAATTTTATTCTATGTTAGGATATATAGTGTGGTAGGATTATAGTTTGCTAAACTTAAATTCTAAAAATTTTGTGCTTGGTAGTTAGAGCATAATAGTTTTGAGTTATTCTTGTAGATTGTGACTTGATTATTATCCTTTAGTTTTGAATCACATAATTTATAACCATACCTCGATACGAGTTATATCCTCTTTCCCCTTGAAGGCCAGTAACTTTTCTATTCTTACTATTGACACATATTCTATGAGCACTATGATTAAGACTTAGGGTGACCATTACCTATATAATGCAATAGGAGACCCTAATAAGTACCAAGATCTTTCCCGCATGTACCCCAATAAGAGTTTATACCTTATTTACAAGAATAATATTATTTTGTAGGATCCCCTCAAGACAGCTACAGTATTAGTTTAATTCTTTTAAGTTGGGTAGTATGCCTCATAACCTAGTATCACATAGTCCTTTGTGACATATTATTGAAGTGTAATTGAATGACACCAACTATAGACTTGCATAAGAAGATAGTGTTTAATCAGACTGAAGAACTTAGAGGCCCATACTCCTATTTTATCGACTAGCAACTTAGACAAGGAGTTAGTATGACAACGGTAGAGACTAGAGAGTCTTACCTCCTTTGTGAACTTGAATTATTATGTACCTTCTTTCATCATAATCCAGCATATTTATATTTTCTGTACTACTTTGACTTATGCTGCTATTATAGCCTAGTTTTGCAAGCTTATTCTTTATCGAGCTTGTTCATGACATATGTATTATTGGAGTGCTACACTAATATATTTCAGAATCAGTGTATTACGGTCTGATCAACCGTAGTGCGCTTGGTTCGCCCTTCGCATAACTACTTTACGTGGATTGAGATATATAGTGATTAGTAGACGAATGTACTTGTCCTCTAGATATGTCTGAGCATATCATATCAGTTATATAACTGTACTGATACGAGCATGTGAATAGGAATTACCAAAATAGGATTTCAAACCACAAGTGCCTTGACAATTCCTATTTGAATTCTTTAAACGCCTTGATCCCCACACTTCTATTCTATTACCTCCCCCTTGAACTCTTTATTATTGTTTTTTGTCTTCCCTTAATTCGGAAAGACGAAACCTCGTGCTTAGTATAAGTTTGGTGTACAGAGGGTACTAGATATATCCCATAGGCCAATCACATTACTAGATGACTATCTTTTATAACTGATTAAGGGTATATCATATATGATACATTTGGTGTTAAATTTTTTTTAGGATTGAGTAACATGATTAAGTAAATTTGAGGAATAAGTTTTCTTAAATGTAAGAGCCTTATGTGACAGATGGGTAAATTCTAAGTTGGGTAGAAGTTGCATTTTCAACTTGAGAGGAATTTTTTTTAGATTGTGATCGAGTAAAATTAGATTGAGAGGTTCAAGTCATTTTAATTTTGAGAATTTTAGAAGAATGATTAAGATAATGATTTAACGAATTTTTAAAAGCCTTGATATGGCGAACCAAATATTTATACTTGGGCACATGATTTAAATTTGGAGTATTAAAGGTTGACTCATCGATTTAAACCTTGAGGAAAATAAATAGAACTCTAAACATGAACATCGACGGATTGAATTCCAAATTTGATGATTTGAATTAAGACTTAAATTTTGATTGTGGGATCACCTATGTGAAATATTGATGATGTAAATTGAATTTAAAATTTGAAGAGTACATAATTTCTAAGTTGAAACATAGGAGGAATATTTGATTAGAATTATTTCTAAAGGAGATTATGATAGTTGGAGATTGCGATATAAAATTTGATATGCGAAGATGTTGTATGGATTGACTTAAATTTGGATGTCAATGATTTGAAAAATCGAGAAGAGGTTATAACAGGTTAAATTTTGATTTGAACAGTAATTATCTAAATTTTGAAGTGATTGTGATGGATTGATTAGAATCTTAATTATCGCAAAGAGATTGCGATAGACTTGCCTTATGTACGCATGTGAAGGATTAACAACTATGCCTTATTTTAATTTCGAGGACAAAATTATTTTAAGTTGGGTAGATTGTAAACCCCCTCACCCAAAATTAAGCCTACTTAGCTTAGATAGTGAAACTAGGGTTATTTTAATCCAATTAGAAATAGAACACGACATTTATTTAATTATATAATATTTATATCACATAGTGCACCTTACCGTTGCTTCGATAATTGGAGCACCTCATTAGTCATTGCCTTCCAACAAATTTCACAACCTTGTCCTAGACATGACCGCCTTCTATTCTGACCTCGGTGTAACTTATAATTATACTCTTTTCTGCTACATTTTAGTCGCACAACATTCTTCGCGAACGATTATATTTAATTCTATATAAATATGACTTTGTATCCTTGTACGTTTCAATCGAAATTGGAGACACAATCTTGACCCGTTTCGTACAACCTAATTAAAGATAATATTCTACTCTGAGTCTTCTATGTCCCTGATACTTGTGTCCCACTTAATTTTAGTCCCTTGTACTTCTAATTAATTGTAGAACACCATGTGCACTAATTTTAATTAATTTAAACCCAATTTCTATCTTTGTGCAATTTTCCAATTGTTGGGCACTTTTATACAAAAGTGCATTGAGGTGTCCACACCATTGGACAATACATGAAGAAATCCAACTTTCTCCTTTATAAGAATTTTTCCATAATTTTTGGAATGTGCAACGCGCAAACATCCCCCCTTTATTTTAAACTTATCTTTGCATTTAAACAATGTAAATTTTAGCCTCCAAACATCCCCATGTGGGCCCAAGGCCCAACCCAAGAGGATGTTGACCAAGTCAAATAGTTCTAGGTCAACCCAACACAACATATATAAATATCCTCTTCCTTACTTTTCCTTTTCTTTATTTTTCTTTTTTTCCCGAACCTATTTCACCAGCCGGCCCTTCCCTCTACTATTCACCCTCTTCCTCCCCTTCCCCCGCACGCCGAAACCCGACCGTCCTCTGCCCGTCGACTGGAGCTGACCGCCGGGTGTCACGACCCGCACCCGGATGAATCGAGCACGAGTACGTGGGTACGTCCAGCCTACACCGCAGTGTCGGCGGTAGTACGCTGTCTAGATCATATTCACAGGTAATTTGAATCTATCTCATCCACAAGAATAAATAGGTAAGGATAATCACAGGAAATAGGAATGCTAAGATTTCATAATATTTTAATATTATTTATTATCAATTAAAAAATCATTTAATAATTAAAACCCTGATTTTAATTACAGAAAAATCCCAGAAAATTTCAGAAAATTGTGAAAAATCCCAATTTAAAATTTTTTGCAAAATCAGGGGGTTTACAATCTACCCAACTTATAAAAATTTCGTCCTCGAAATTAAAATTAAGCCATAATCTGTTAATCCTTCATGTACATAAGGCAAGCCAATCGCAATCTCCTTGCGATAATAAAAATCCTAATCATATCCACTGCAATCACTTCAAGGTTAAGATGACTACTGTTCCAATCAAAATTCAACCTATGGTTATCACTTCTTACCTTCTCAAATTATCCACAGGCAATTTTAAATTAAGTCCATATAGCATCTTCGAGATTTGCATACGCTTATAATTTGCCTCACGAGTCTAACTATCATAATTTCCTCTAGAAATGATTCGAGTCCAATAGTATTCCCATTCACAATTGTATGCTTCAACTTTTTAAATTCCCTTCACATTCTCAATATTCCAACTAGGTAGTCCAACCATCAAATTTTAATTGTTAATTCAAATTATCAAATTGAAAAATAATTTAAATATAGTCCACCAATGTTCAAGTCTGAAATTCTATATTTTTATCCTCTAAATTTTCAAAATTAGAATGGCTTGAACCTCTCCCAATCTAATCTTACCCGGTCACAATCTGAAGGAAATTTACCTCTAGTTGACAATGCACTGCTACCCAACTTAGAATTTACCCATCCATCACATAAGGCTATATACCTTAAGAAAATATTCCTTAATATGTTTACTCATGTCATTCAATCATCGAAACTTCAACGCCGATCATATCACATATGATATGTCCCTAATTACGAAAAGATAATCCTCAAGCATGTGATCGGCCTATGGGACATATCTAGTATTCTCTGTATATCAAACATATACCAAGCACGAGATTTCGTCTTTCCAAAATAAGGGAAGACGAAGATCAATAAAGAGTTCAAGGGTGAGGTGATAGAACAGAAATATAGGGATCAAGGCGTTTAAAGAATTCAAATAGGAATTGTCAAGCATTTGTGGATTGAAATTCTATTCTGGTAGTCATTTGTTCGCATGCTCGTATTAGTATAGTTATGTAACTGATACGAGATGCTCGGACATATTTAGAGGGTAAGTCTACTAATCACTGCATATCTCAATCCACGTAAAGTAGTCGTGCGAAGTGCGAACCAAAATGCACTAAGGTTGATCAGACCGTAATACACTGATTCTGAAACGTATTAGTGTATGCATCCACTAATACATGTGTTGTGAACAAGCTTGATAAAGGAATAAGCTTGCAAAACTAGGCTATAAAATAGAAGCATAAGTCGAGTAAAGCAAAATTAAGTGCGCTAGATGATGATGAAAGGAGGTACAAATTATTTAAGTTCACAAAACAACGCACAATAAGCACAATAACAAAAGGCTCTACAACCTCTACAGTTATCAAATATAAAAGTATACCAGGTTATTAGCAAGTTCAAAAATTACTAGGTTGGGGCTGAGGTCACGAACCAATAGGCACGATCTAAACAATACTAGAAACGGTATCTACGAATCACTTACGCGCATTAGCTACTCCAAGAGTCTGCGCGTCCTCCAAAGTCATCGCGTAAGCTTGTCCGCGTCCTTGAGGTGGTGCCCTTTGCTGTTGCTGGGCTTGCTGGGAGAGTGCTGCTTGTGGTACCAAGGGTGGTCTCGGTTCGGGTGCTGGTAGAGCTTGCTGGTAGATCCATTACTCTGCATCCAAAATAAACGATAAGAGGCGCACAGGAATCAAGGCAGGATACAAGTCAAGGAATTAATTCGAATCTGAGATAGATGTCAAGAACGATTCAAGCAAGTGGATGAGATCCTAAACTTATCCTTATCTTATTGCAGGCCTGTTCGGTCCCGAAGTTGAAACCGAACAATTTAGTCGTTGACCTGCATGTGCCACCATAAAAATGTGTCATGACCCGCACCCGGATGAATCGGGCACGAGTACGTGGGTACGTCCAGCCTACGCCGCAGTGTCGGCGGTAGTACGCTGTCTAGATCATATTCACAGGTAATTTGAATCTATCTCATCCACAAGAATAAATAGGCAAGGATAATCACAAGAAATAGGAATGCTAAGATTTCATAATATTTTAATATTATTTATTATCAATTAAAAAATCATTTAATAATTAAAACCCTGATTTTAATTACAGAAAAATCCCAGAAAATTTCAGAAAATTGTGAAAAATACTAATTTAAAATTCTTTGCAAAATCAGGGGGTTTACACCGGGGACTGTCAGCACCGACTTCATACACGACTTGGCCGACCTCCCATCTCTGCTGTCAACTGCTCAGCCCGTGAGCAGTGCAACCCACCACTTCCTCGTCACGGCCTCGAGACGCTGTACCCGCCGGCCTCCGATCGTCTGAACGACCCCGCCTCTCCTTCCACCGCCCTCGTCGACCGAAGACCGCCAGGGACCCACGACTTCGTCTGAACCACCGAACTCCCCCGCTCGACTACTCCTTCCTTCGCCGGAGTCAAGGACAACCCGCACCCAGCCGACCACCCCGGACCGCCTGAGTCGATCTCCAGCCTCCCTGCTCTGTCCACCTCCACCATCACGACAACCCGCCAGATCCCGTCACCACCACCACCACCTTCTATACCTTCTACTCCGACTTCCCTCGCCTCTACACCACTCCTCGACGACCGGAGTAACCCCACACCACCAGCACCACCAGCACCACCACAAACTCCTCCCTCTTCCCTGTCCCAGTCCTACCTCCTCCCTGAATCACCTTCTCCTCCCTGCTCAGCCTCCCCCTGGACAGAGCAGCACCTCCCATTAACACCACCCCCTCGTCCTGAATTCCCCTGGCTGGACCTCCTTAGCCAGACCTCCCCCTGTGCCGGATTCCGGTGATCATCAACCTATCATTATACTCATCATTATCTTCACCATGAACATCTCATCATCATCACCAACACCAACCCTAATCACCTATTCATTAACCAATCATCATCGTCCATATCGTCATCCACATAGTTGCCATCATCATCGACATCATCGTCGTCGACCACATCGTCGTCATCATCGTCTCTGTGCACGTACCCCGAGGTACGAATGTGTACCCCTCCTTTCATATTTTTATATGTGTGTATATGTATTATATATGTATCCCTACTATATCTTAATATATATAGTATAAATCTAATTAGTGTATATACAATATATATTACATACGTATTTAATTAGTATACATATATATATATGGTATATATATTTATTGGTGTATATATGTATTATAAGTATTAATGATTTATGCTAGATAATAATAAGGTATATTTACATATTTACTAGATGACCCAAGTGTAACCACGGATATCCCATAGTTACGTTGACCTGTAACCATCTAATATCGTTAGCAGACTGCCATTATGTACACTGACGTACTGGCGAGCCCGTATCATTTGGACTGTCTGTCTTGCACAGCAATTACAGATGCGACCCCGTGCGATTAGACGCACACTTGACCCTAATTGACCAGTGACATACCTAGCTATGCCCTGAGTTCAAGGTATTTATGATTGTGTATGTGCTAGTATAATGGCTAATATTGTGTTATATTATATTATATGTATATAGGACATTGGATTGTTCTGCGCGACTTCTGGATCAGGTTATAGGATATTGGACTGTTTAAATTTTAGTTATTATTTAGTTGCCTGTTTATTGTTTTATATTATATAAAATGTGCGCGTCCGAGAGAGACTCGGGTGCAGTCAACGAAGGCGTTGACGTTAGGACTTATGTCTAACCTAGTGTCTAGTGGACCCACCTAAAGTTTTGGAGTTATCGGTATAACTCCCCAGGTCTTGACACATTTCTTATACGTATTGTGAGTCTCATGTAGGGCACGGACTTGCGTATGCGGTTGGCCACCTGTACGTGTAGGTCGTGCGATGGATAGGGTATAACTGCTAATAGTGATGCATGTTAGAAGACTTAGCAGTTATTAGTAGTCGGAGCATAGACTATTGTAGTATGAAGGTCCAATCCTTGTCCCTGTTTGGTTGTAAGGTTGGACCATTGTTTTAACGATAGACTATGAGCCAGAGTTACGACACCCATACGTGCACTCTGTCTCGGTATAGTAGCTACAGCGTGTTGTGGATACAACATGCATAGATCATTGGGCGGGGAGGACGACTAGTAGGCGTATGGGACACCCACTTCCTTTATTCAGACTCCCCGTTCTACGGAGCGGTATGGACATTATACTATTCAGATTCCCCGTTCTACGGAGCGGTATGGACGTTATATTATGCAGATTCCCCATTCTATGGAGCGGTATGGACGTTACTATATTACATAGCGCCCTTGTTATGGGGGCATATATGGCATATACTAGCCAGTTGTCACGATTGGTGAATTATGTCTGCATATGTCTAGCCTACACTTTCTCATACACTCAAAGTTGTCCTCAAATTGCATTCACTTAGATGGTTAGCGCACCCCATTTATTTATTCAGTATTTACTTTATTGTCATGCTTCTATGTATCTTGTTATGTCCCTCTGAGGACCTGGTCCCTTTCCAGGTGTAGCTGTTCATGAGTATTCGTAGGAGCGCAGATCCGAACTGGTTACTTATATTTCGAGGAGGTCTTCTCTTCGAGCCTCGTGATTATTAGTTGTTGTACATTGTTTTATTTATCTTATATTCTAGTTCGACAGTGGATTTGTTTCCATCCGATTGTCATCTTTAGATACTTCATATTGAGATCTAGCTTCATAGATATTGGTTACTTATTTCTATTTGATTTCAGTAGATGAGATTTAGTTATGTCCTGTGACTTGTGATAAATATTTACCACTTGTGAATTAATGTTCATAATATAGCGTACGCATGTGTTATAGTTTCCATACATTGGAGTTGCCATATACATGCAGCTGGCATGCTTACGTGTCCTAGTCCTACGTATTTTGGGACTGGGGTGTGACAATATCCCCCTCTCATTGGCCCAAACACATGAAAAACACACACACCCCCCTTGACCGGTCCACCCTACTTTTCCACTCATTTGGTTGTACTTGCTACAACTTTCTACCCAAACATCTCCACCCAACATTCAAATTTCCATCAATCCTAGCCCTCCCCTCATCATGATGAGGCTTCACACCTCCCCAAAAATTGATGTCCAACTGGCCCTAATACCAAGGAGAGCCCCCTCTCTTTCTCCTATATATACTACCCACACCCTCTCTCTAAAATACACCGCACAACCCAAATACCTAGGAAAAACTCTAGAGAAAAACAACTTCCCCAACACCCTCACCAACCCGGCCACCTCCCTCAGCCCGCCACCACCGCCTCAACCTCCGACCACCACCAACCCGACTTCCCCCTTCGACCTTCCTCCTCCCAGACACCAACCGCCGCCACCACCAGCTGCTGTCTCCGCCGCACGGCCACTGCAGCAGACCCCCCCCGCTATTCCTTCTTCCCCTACCCGACGCCCCCGACTCCCCCGGTCACCCCCACGGCCACCACAGCTGACCACCACCACCTTAGCCACCTCCCTCACCTTCTCCACCACCGTCCTCACTATCTCCACCGCCCCCAGCACCACCATCAACCGCCACCACCATCACCAACACCTACATCTCCATTACCAACCCCCTCAACACCCTCACCTGCGCCCACCTACAGCCTGACCACCGCCACTTTGGGCCACCTCCACCCTAGCCGCCGTCCCCCACGGCCACCCCCACCGTCAGCAACCGCCACCGCTACTCCAGCCGCCGCCGGCTGCCCTACAGCTATTGCCGGAGCTGCTGCTGCCAGAGCTACTGCTACTTTTGCTGCTTCACGCTGTGACGCCGGAGCTCCGCCCTCCCTCGTCGGCGACGACCATCCTCGTACGGCGGACCCCCACCCCCCCGGACACGACATCGGTTAGGTATACCCATTCCTCGTCGTATACGCGTATATATGTATATATGTATTATGAACATGTATATTTATGTATATATATGTACATATGATATGTATATATATATGTACTATGAATATGTATATTTATATATATATATGTATATATGATATGTATGTATACATGTACTATGTATATGTATAAATATGTATATATGCATATATGTTTATTTATGTATTTAATGTATATATGTATATATGTATTAATGTGTATATTTATATTTATGTATATATATGTCTTAATGTATTATATGTATGTATATATGTATTATGTATATGTATATTTATGTATATATATGCATATATGTCTTAATGTATTATATGTATGTATTTATGTACATATGTATATATGTATTTATGTATATATGTATATATGTTTATTTAATGCACATATGTATATATGTATTATTGTATTTATATAATGTATTTATATATGTATTAATGTATTATTGCATTATATAATATATTTATATATAATATCAAATGTATAATGTATTTACGTGTTTACGTATATATGTATATACGTATTTAAGTATTAAATGCTATTATACGTATTTAAGTATTAATATTTATTTTATGTAGTTATGTTAATAATTTACCTCATAATTATCATGACTGCTTTAATTAAGGAGATGTTGACCGAGGTTTAGATACTGAGTTTTGCACATAAATATGTTATAGTTTAATACGTCAATTAAATTATTGCGTATTCTTATAGCATGTTAGTTAGGACCTGTGTTTGGTGTACACGAAAATTAAGGAAACGACACGTATACGTTTAGCTACGTACGCATGCGACCCAGCTAGATGGACAGTTGTGACCCCTGCGTCAGTTCGTTACTGCAACATAGTGTGTTATGTTCGTACTATTGTAGTGATTGATGATCGTATTATTATATTATATATATAGGGTCACTGGACAGTACAGACGAGACTTCAGGAGGAGGTTATTGGCACTCGCAGTTTGGGGACCCAGGCAAGTATACCTTGCTTGATTTGCTATTTAATTCAAATTATAAACTGTTGTATGATATCTTATTGCAATATAGATATAACTGTGCGCGTCCGAGTTAACTCGGGTGCAGTCGACGAATGCGTCGATGAGTAGTGTACTTGACTTAGTCACTAGCAGACCCACCAACCATCGCGAGGATATTCTGATATCTTCCTAGACCCTGATACTTGTACACCCATCACGATGATAACTCATATTGGGATGCGGGTCCGCGTACCCAACTAGCTATCGGTGCGTGTGACATGCATCACGGTTTAGTACAAAATTAGGGTTATTTAATTAGTTAAGACTTGGCATATAGTGACGTGGTATGCACGTCGTGTATACGACTTGTATATCTACATTGGGCGGGGAGGACAACTGGTAGGCATATGGGATACACACATTGGACTCTGTAGTATCCAGAGGAACCACAGATCCAATGACTTCCTTTATTCAGATTTCACGTTCTACGGAGCGATATGGACGTTATACTATGCAGATTCCACGTTCTATGGAGCGATATGGACGTTATACTATTCAGATTTTATGTTCTACGGAGCGATATGGACGTTATATTATGCAGATTCCACGCTCTTCGGAGTGAGGACGTTATGCCTATACCTACCCATACATACCAAGGTTGTCCTCACATTGCATTTACTTAGATGGTTAGCACACCCTTTATTTTATTCAGTATTATATATGGCATTTATTTTTGTATCTTGTTACGTCCCTCAGAGGACCTGGTTCACTTCCAGATTTGGACGAGGCTTATTATCCTGCCGTGTACAGACCTGGGCAGGAGACGAGGTTCGCATCCGAGGAGGAGCTAGAGGTGCTTCCATCAGAGTTCGAGATTAACTCTGCGCGTTCGAGATTAATTCAAATCATAAACTGTTGTATGATATCTTGTTACAATATACATATAACTGTGCGCGTTCGAGATTAACTCTGGTGCAGTCGATGAGTAGTGTACTTGACTTAGTCACTAGCAGATCCACCTGCCATTTCGAGAATATTCTGATATCTTGCTAGACCCTGACACTTGTATACGCATCACGATGATAACTCATATTGGGATGCGGGTCCGCGTACCCGACTAGCTATCGGTGCGTGTGACCTGCATCACGGTTTAGTACGAAATTAGGGTTATTTAATTAGTTAAGACTTGGCATATAGTGACGTGGTATGCACGTTGTGTATTCGACTTGTATATCTACATTGGGCGGGGAGGACAACTGGTAGGCATATGGGATACACACATTGGACTCCGTAGTATCCAGAGAAACCACGGATCCAATAACTTCCTTTATTCAGATTCTACGTTCTACGGAGCGATATGGACGTTATACTATGCAGATTCCACGTTCTACGGAGCGATATGGACATTATACTATTCAGATTCCACGTTCTATGGAGCGATATGGACATTATATTATGAAGATTCCATGCTCTTCAGAGTGAGGACGTTATGCCTACACCTACCATACATACCAAGGTTGTCCTCATATTGCATTCACTTAGATGGTTAGCACACCCTTTATTTTATTCAGTATTATATATGGCCAGTATTTTTGTATCTTGTTACGTCCCTCTGAGGACCTGGTTCCCTTCCAGATTTGGATGAGGCTTATTATCCTATCGTGTACGGACCCGGGCAGGAGACGAGGTTCGCATCCGAGGAGGAGCTAGAGGTGCTTCCATCAGAGTTTCCTTGATCATTGGTAGGCCTTCCGCCTAGGACTGGAGCATTCCTTATCTAGTTAGCTGATGCTCTAGTCGTACACTTTATTCTATCTTTCGGTACTCTTATTTCATCATTTGTAGTCGGTTTGTTCCTATCAGACATATCTGGGTTGTACTATGACATTTCAGACCCTGCACTTATTCTTCAGTATTTATTTTAGTACTTCTTGTTATATTGTGGATGAGATTAGACACTGCCTTTTGTATGATAGTATTAGACTTGTTAGTTTTAGGACAGCGTAGTATCTCTCATTGGAGCCATTAAATTGGATAATCCCTCGGAGACGTATTAGCTGGCCATTGTCACGTGGCCTGGTCCCGTGTATTTTGGGACTGGGGTGTTGCACGGTTTTAGTGGTGGCCCATGTAGGTCTCTCATGTTTATCGCTTGTGGTAACATGCCCAGCGAGCCTGCAATAGGATAGAAATTACTAGGTCTCATCTGTCATGCCCCGGTCCCGAAAGGGTCAATCGTCCTCGCTGGATCCTTTACGGAACCGATCGTCCTCGCTGGGGCGTGATGCCGTGCGAGCCTAGAGTTGCACTCACACAAGGGAAGAACGTGCAGTAATAGGAACCCATTTTGAAACACAATTTAGAAAACACATTCACAGATATTTGAACACAAGTATATAAAGAAACATACTTTTCATTGATAATTCAGAGTAGTTTACATAGAGCTTACATTTGATGCACCTCTCGGCTACTTGATTTGCATTACAAAAGATAACTCAAAAGGCAGGACGCGCTCCATCAGATAGTCCACGTCGTTCATATATTACGCCCTTGTATAGATTGAAAGTCCAAGCCTCCAAAATAAACTGACTCCAATTATACTTCAAAATAGAGGTGCTCCTAACGCCTCCTCGTCTATCCACTAGCGTTGCACCGCCTGAGTGCCTGAAATAGTTGCCCACAACGTGGGTCAGTACTCAACTTGTACTGGTGACCTGGAGAACCCACTCGACTAAATCGATACTAGCTTATTAGGGGCGAGCATGCATTAAGATGATCTTTTTATAGAGAAGTAAGTGAATTCAATTCATATCAGTTGCATGTTTTGATAGAAATGAAAATAACAGTGAATACAACAAGTACATTGGTTGCTTACTCAACCGACGCACGCCTTCCCTGCAACGAAACACAAGTATACTTACCATATGCACAATACAATAAATTAGCATGTGTTCTATTCTATGCGGTCATTGGTGTGATCGACACCTTAGGGACTTATCCATGCATTACGGCATGCCCTGTCAGCCCGGGTAGCAAGCCCTGCTGAAGGTCCCGCAATATATCGCAACTAGCACGATCAAATATTCCCCCCGGGTCGATACGGTTCCAGTGCCCCGGAATACCGTTTCGAGGAAAGCCAAACCTTGTGCACAAGTTATCCCAGACCATGCAAGTGTATGAACAATTCATATATCATACAATGCATTAAAATAAAATAGAAGAAGTAAAGCAGCAATATATTCTCATGCAACAGTTCATATTTTCTCAAGCCGTGTTCCAATTTCGGTATCCCAAAGGTCCAAACTCTATCCGAGGTACCAGGCCGTAACCAACCAATAACCGAATTCTTTTACAAAGAAACTCAAGTTTATAATGTGTGCAAGCATATAATTAAGTTAGTCTACCATCCCATGTTCCTTTCTTAGTGGCTGGCATGCATTGTGGCTTAGGATTTCCTAGGCGTCCAACCGGACATCATCGAGTGAACGTTTGAAACATTAAAAATACGGGCGTGAAGAAGTAGGAAAGAAGGGTCCGAACCAATCATTGGTTAAGGGAAAAATGCTGAAACAAGGAGTCCCGTCTAGCGACGATCAAATGTCAGTTATGCGGACCTGCAATAGCACAAGCACCGAGTTAGAATTCTTGCCTATACTTCCTGCCGAACTCCCCAAGAATCAAAGCTCCAAACGATAAAACCAGCAGCGAAAACCAAAAAAATCGAAAGCAACACCAAATCAAAATCCCAAAGCGGCAATCAAGAAAACCAATCAACAAAATACAAAAACTATTGGACTTGTTTCATTAGAGGCCTATTCATGAGTTGGACAGGATCATCACATTTCGTCTGTGGCAAGAGGATGCCGAAGATCTAAACTACGACTCAGATGGTCTAGCCACAAGCCCAATTACATAGTGCACATCCTGGTCGGATCGGGATTTGATGCACTACACAATATACCACTAAGAAAAAGTTTCGTCCCGAAACTTAAGAACAAGGCCCTACCTCTGACTGAAAGAACAATGAGGGATACTTCTCCTTCATCTCCGACTCCATTTCCCAAGTTGATTCCTCAACTGAATGGTTCCGCCATAGTACGCGAACCAAGGATATCGTACGGTTGCGAAGCACTTTCTCCTTACGATCCAGAATCTGTACCGGCTCTTCTGAGTACGATAAGTCCGTGCGCAGTTCCAATTGTTCAAAGCTAACCACATGACTTGGATCATGCACATACTTTCGAAGTTGAGAAACATGGAAGACATCGTGCACTTCAGCCAAGGCGGAAGGTAGCACAATACTATATGCCACAACTGCCACTCGTTCCAGTATATCAAAGGGGCCAACAAACCTGGGACTCAGTTTACCCTTCACGTCGAAACGCATCACCCCACGCATCGGTGTCACTTTCAAGAAGACGTGATCCCCACCATGAACTCCAAAGGTCTATGATGAGTATTGGCATAGCTTTTTTGTCGGCTCTGCGTAGTGTTGAGTCTTTCTCGAATTAAACAAACTTTCTCAACTGCGTGCTACACCAGCTCTGGTCTGAGTAACTCCCGCTCACCGACTTCGTCCCAACAGATTGGAGATCGACACTTGCGCCCATAGAGTGATTCGTACGATGCCATCTGGATGCTCGATTGGTAGCTGTTGTTTTACGCGAACTCTGCCAACAGAAGGTGCGTGTCCCAACTAATCTTTAAATCGATTCCACACAGCCTTAACATATCTTCAAGTATCTGATTTGTCCTTTCTATCTGTCCGTCAGTCTGTGGGTGGTATACGGTACTGAACTTTAGCTTGGTTCCCAAAGCAGACTGTAGGCTAGTCCAAAAACGAGATAAGAAACGTCCGTCACGGTCAGAGACGATTGAGGCAGGTACTCCGTGTAATCGAACAATCTCATCTATGTAAATTTGTGCTAACCGATCGACGCTCCAAGTAACTTTCATAGGGAGAAAGTGGGCCGATTTGGTCAAACGGTCAACTATGACCCAAATTGCATCATGCCCCCCCGGCGTCTTCGGAAATCCCACAATGAAATCCATAGTGATGTTGTCCCATTTCCACTCAGGAATAGCGAGGTTCTACAGCTCCCCGCCGGGCCTCTGATGTTCAGCTTTTACCTGTTGACAGGCCATGCACTATGACACAAAGGTCGCCACATCCTGTTTCATACCGTGCCACCAGATTGTCCTACGTAAGTCCATGTACATCTTTGTGCTCCCCGGATGCAAGGAATACTTCGTATAGTGTGCCTCTGTCATAATTTCCCTTTGAGTACTGGGTCGCTAGGAACACATAGCTTTCCTTTCATCTGTAAGGCCCCATCTTCGCCTGCCACAAAGTCAGACATCTTTTCTGCCGAGATTAGCCCACGTACTTTCGTTAGGAACTGATCGCCCTCCTGAGCAGATTTGATTCTAACACGTAAACTCGATTCAAGATGGAGTGGTGCCAGCTGCACTCCTTGGTGCCGAACTCGAAACTCGATGCCCATCGCCTCTAGATCCTGAAGTAAACGATTGTTTATGGATAATGAGCCCACATGCTTTCGACTCAGAGCATCAGCAACGACATTTCCCTTGCCCGGTGTACATGCGATTGTCAGGTCATAACCCTTTATCAGTTCTAGCCAGCGCTGCTGCCGGAGGTTCAGTTCCCGTTGGGTGAATAGATACTTGAGGCTCTTGTGGTCTGTATAGATTTTGGAAGCAACACCATAGAGATAATGCCACCACAACTTCAGTGCAAACACAATTTCCGCCAATTCCAAGTCATGTGTAGGGTAGTTTTTCTCGTGCATCTTCAGTTGTCCGGAGGCGTACGATATTACCTTATTCCTTTGCATGAGCACACACCCTAAGCCGAGTCCCGAAGCATCGTTGTATATCTGAAACTTCTCTACCCATCCGAAAGTGCAAGAATTGGAGCTGAAATGAGACGTTGCTTAAGTTCCCGAAAGCTAGCTTCGCAATCATCACCCCATTTGTATACAATCCCTTTCTGAGTAAGGCGAGTCAAAGGCGAGGCCAGTTTAGAAAAATCTTTCATGAACCTACGGTAGTATCCTGCTAGGCCCAGAAAACTTCGAAATTCGCTGGCTGACTAGGTTGCTTCCAGTCCACCACCGCCTCTATCTTCTTCGGGTCTACGGCGACGCCTTCTGCTGAGACGACATGTCCAAGGAACGCCACGCTGTTCAACCAGGACTCACACTTGCTGAGCTTAGCGAACAACTGATGCCCTCGTAATGTTTGCAGCACGATCTTCAGGTGTTCCTTGTGCTCCGTCTCATTCTTGGAATAGATTTGTATGTCGTCAATAAACACGACCATAAACTTGTCCACAAACGGCCGAAATACGCGGTTCATCAGATCCATAAAAGCTGCAGGGGCGTTCGTCAAGCCGAACGACATCACGAGAAATTTATAGTATCTGTATCGGGTTCTGAATGTAGATTTGTGAACATCATTAGATTTGATTTTCTACTGGTGATAGCCTGACCTGAGATCAACTTTAGAAAAAACTGTTGCACCTTGCAGTTGATCAAACAAGTCATCTATCCTTGGCAATGGGTACTGGTTCCGTACGGTAGCCTTATTCAGTTCTCGGTAGTTAATGCACAGCCGCATGGATCCATCCTTTTTTTTCACGAACAGCACCGGAGCACCCATAGAGAAATGAATGGACGAATGTATCCTCGGTCCAACAGATCTTGTAACTGTACCTTCAGTTCCTTCAGCTCTGTTGGGGCCATTCGATAAGGTGCCTTCGATATCGGTCGCGAATTCGGAAAGGTGTCAATGGAGAATTCGATCTCACGATCAGGAGGTATTACAGGCAGCTCATCCGGGAACACATCGAGTAAATCTGCTATGACCTCAGCCTGGACTGCATCTGCACTTTCCTGCCGGGTGTCTCGAACAAAAGCTAAGTACCCTTCACAGCCCGAATGCAACATACGCCTAGCCAAAATTGCTGATATCACTATTGCCGTCTTCGGTACAGCGCTGCATGAATAGTAGAAGTCTGCCTCGTCGGGTAGACGAAATACGACTCGCTTCTCCGCGCACTCGATTGTTGCATGGCAAGCACCCAACCAGTCCATTCCGAGAATAATATCGTAATCCTTAATGTCTTGCACAATGACATCTAAGGAAAGCTTCCTTACTCTCATGCAAATATAACCATCCCTACAAATCGCATGGGTGGGCATGTCGACTCCCGAAGGGGTACTCACGCAGAGGATCATTTTTAAAGGAGTAGAAGCTAATTTATTCCCAACAGTAAAATTAGCAGATATGAAACTATGCATAGCACCTGAATCGAATAACACTCTAGCAGGCAATTCTCGGTAAAGTAAGGTACCTGTCACAACAGTATCGGAGACAGATTCCTTATCTCGAGTCAGTGCATAGACTCGGCCTTGAGCACCCTGGCGTCGTGGGTTTACTGGCACAGCATTGGCACCGTTTGCTGGAGGCCCCTTATTTTGATTTCCGTTATTTTGATTCCCGTTGTTCTGATTCGGCTGTGGCCTAACAATCGGTCTTGGATCTCGGCAGTCAAAATCTTTTTGGTCCAAACGACAACATTTGAAATACCCAACAACTCGGCACTCATTCACCCGATGCCCCAATTTGCCGCACCTACGGCAGTACGGTGCCTGGGGCGGACCCCTGTGTTCGGATGTGTGCGGACGCTTTTGCGCTCCAGCCCTCCCGTTTCCTGAGGCCTCTTGTTGTTGTTACGGGGGGTTTGCACATCGATCTTTGGTGGATTATGCCCAAAGATCCGTTCACTATTCAGGGCAGCTTCATAACATTCCCTGTAGGTTTGACATTTTTGATTAATAACGTCCCTACGCAAATCGTCGTTCAAACCTTTCTGAAAGTGGTAGCACCATGCCTGCTGGTTAGGCAAGAAGTGCCCGGCAAATTTGGCCAGTCTAGCGAACACTGAATCATAATCATCAACAGACATACTTCCTTGCAAAAGATTGCTTAAGTCGTCTTCTTTCTGTTGCCGCATGGCCCGCGGAATATATTGTTCAATAAAGGCAGATTTGAACATTTTCCAGGTGATTTTGCAGTTGGAAATGACATCATAAATCTCCTGCTTAGTGGCTTCCCACCAATCGTGTGCACGCAGTTCCAGTTGAACCGATGCACAAGCCACTCTTTTCGACCCCTTAATGCCAAACAAGTTGAAGAGTCCCTCCAGCTTTGCAATCCATCCCATTACCACGTCCGGTTCTGCTCGCCCGTTGAATGTTGGTGGGTGCATTTTGGTGAACTCTGCTGCTCGGCAGGTATTCCTAGCTGGAGGCTGTGTTTCTTCTGACTCATCCTCTACCTCCACAGCCGATGGCATGGCAGGCGTCACTGTAGCTCCTCCGTTGCTAGGTACCAAGGATGCAATCAGTTGCATCATGGTATCCATCTGCTTTTGTTGAGCAGTGAACTGTGCCTGAATTTGTGACTGCTGAGTAGCGGCTTGTTGTTGTTGTACCTCCATGAGATGCATAAGCCGTTCGGTCATATCGATAGAACTCGCTCCTCCGGATTCTCCAGAACTTGCTGGATCCCTCTGAATGGGTTAGCACTGCTTACAACGGCAGTATTTTTTTAGCCATTGCTACAAAAGAGAGTAGCTTGTTAACAATAAAAAAATGATAGATTTTAGATCTATGGGCTCATTGTATAGGCAACTCTTCTCATGCAGCGGATGCTGAACGCAACTCAATTGAGAGGCGCATCAAACTCCTATATTATCTTTTGGAATCACAAGGAAGTGAAGCCGTGCTCTGATACCAATATGTCACGCCCCGGTCCCGAAAGGGTCAATCGTCCTCGCTGGATCCTTTACGGAACCGATCATCCTCGCTGGGGCATGATGCCGTGCGAGCCTGGAGTTGCGCTCGCATAAGGCAAGAACGTAAAGTGATAGGAACCCATTTTGAAACAAAATTTAGAAAATATATTCACATATATTTGAATACAAGTATATAAAGAAATATACTTTTTATTGATAATTCAGAGTAATTTACATAGAGTTTACATTTGATGCGCCTCTCGGCTACTTGATTTGTATTACAAAAGATAACTCAAAAGGCAGGACGCGCTCCATCAGATAGTCCACGTCGTTCATACATTACGCCCTTGTATAGATTGAAAGTCCAAGCCTCCAAAATGAAATGACTCCAACTATACTTCAAAATAGAGGTGCTCCTAATGCCTCGTCGTCTATCCACTAGCGTTGCACCGCCTGAGTGCCTGAAATAGTTGCCCACAACGTGGGTCAGTACTCAACTTGTACTGGTAAGCGGGATGAACCCACTCGACTAAATCGACACTAGCTTATTAGGGGCGAGCATGCATTAAGATGATCTTTCTATAGATAAGTAAGTGAATTCAATTTATATCAGTTGCATGTTTTGATAGAAATCAAAACAACAGTGAATCCAACAAGTACATCGGTTGCTTACTCAACTGACGCACTCCTTCCCTGCAACAAAATACAAGTATACTTACCATCTGCACAAGACAATAAATTAGCATGTGTTCTATTCTATGCGGTCATTGGTGTGATCGACACCTTAGGGACTTATCCAAGCATTGTGGCGTGCCCTGTCAGCCCGGGTAGCAAGCCCTACTGAAGGTCCCGCAATGCATCGCAACTAGAACAATCAAATATTCCCCCCGGGTCGATACGGTTCCAGTGCCTCGGAATACCATTTCGTGGAAAACCAAACCTTGTGCACAAGTTATCCCAGACCATGCAAATGCATGAACAATTCATATATCATATAATGCATTAAAATGAAACAGAAGAAGTAAAGCAGCAATATATTCTCATGCAACAGTTCATATTTTCTCAAGTCATGTTCCAATTTTGGTATCCCAAAGGTCCAAACTCTATCTGAGGCACCAGGCCGTAACCAACCAATAACCGAATTCTTTTACAAAGAAACTCAAGTTTATAATGTGTGCAAGAATATAATTAAGTTAGTCTACCATCCCATGTTCCTTTCTTAGTGGCTGGCATGCATTGTGGCTATGGATTTCCTAGGCGTCCAACCGGGCATCATCGAGTGAACGTTTAAAATATTAGAGATGTCGGCGTGAAGAAGTAGGAAAGAAGGGTCCGAACTACTCACTGGTTGAGGGGAAAATGCTGAAACAAGGAGTCCCGCCTAGCGACGATCAAACGTCAGTTACGCGGACCTGCAACAGCACGAGCACCGAGTTAGAATTCTTGCCTACCCTTTCTGCCGAACTCCCCAAGAATCAAAGCTCCAAACAATAAAACCAGCAACGAAAACCAAGCAAATCGAAAGCAACACCAAATCAAAATCCCAAAGCGGCAATCAAGAAAACCAAGCAACAAAACACGAAAAATATTGGACTTGTTTCAATAGAGGCCTATCCATGAGTTGGACAGGATCATTGCATTTCGTCCGTGGAAAGAGGATGCCGAAGATCTAAACTATGACTCAGACGGTCTAGCCACAAGCCCAATTACATAGTGCATATCCAGGTCGAATCAGGATTGGATGCACTACATCATCCACTTGATTACGCCTTTGAACCTCTATCGTATTTTTGTTTAAATTATCTGCATCCTGTTTGCTTAATTTTGTACCATTTTAACAAAGTTCTATCTCTTGCAGCGAGATGAACTTACGCAGTGGACGCGAGGCATACGGTGCCATAGTGCTATCCGCCACCGCACCGAGAGAGGAGACATCCCAGGGACAACCCGGAGAGCAGCCTACACCACAGGCACTGGGGATTCCCCAGGCCCTGCTGATACATTGGTACCAGACATCTCCTGATGACCGAACGCAGCAGCCGGAGGGCCAGAATTCTCAGACTGTCCCGATGCAGCACTTTGAGGGCCAGACATCGAGGGCTATGCCGATGCCGCAGTCCGAGAGACCGACATCTGAGGAGACGCCTATGACGCAGCCGGAGGTACCACTACCACCACCTCCACCATTGCCACCCCAGATACAATATTCGGAGGGACAGCCGTAGATGTACCAGTTCTTTCAGGCTATGATGCAGGCGTAGTGGCATCAGACCGAGACCCTGAGACAGAGCTTGATGGCAGTAATAGAGAGGACACCTATCCCAGCACCCGCACCAGCACCTGCACCTGTCCAACCAGCTGGTACTGTACGAGGTTTTCGCCCAATGGGCCCGGGAACCTTTACGGGCAGCGAGACTGCGGAGGAGATCTCGGATTGGGTCTCCAACACGGAAATACTACTGGAGGCTTCGCAGCTACATCCAGACCTTTGGATGACCGCAGTGAGGGACCAACTCAAAGGCAACGCCCATCACTGGTAGGATTCCATAGAGCACAGCGTCGGCAATACACAGACGTGGGAGCAGTTCTTGGAGCACTTCAATGTGAAGTATTTCCCGGCTACGGTCAGGAATGCCCTGTACTCCCAGTTCCTACACCTGGAGCAAGAGAATTTGACCGTAGACGCATACGACGCAGAGTTCAGTCGACTCAGCCGATTTGGTGCCGCCTAGATACCCAATACCTAGAGAAGGCCAGGAGATTCCATCACGGCCTTACTTTTGAGCTGTAGAGGTACACCACCACATAGGAGAGGATCTCTTATGAGGAGGTTCTTTCAGAGGCGAGGATCCAGGAGGACATTGGCAGAGGAGCAAGATGTTCCAGCACGACCCCAACAGCCAGAGACCAGCCTGGAGCAGGAGGACCGATCCGTCGTCCAGGAGCACAAATATAGCAGAGGACAGCGCCATACCAGCAAAAGGAGCTTCCGAATTGCCACTACTGTGGTAAGAGAGGGCATTTCCAGAAGGGCTGTCGAAAGAGACTGGGGACATGCATGATTTATTGAGTGAGCAGCACCAAGCTAGAGACTGCCCACAGCGTAGAGATGCAGCACCGCAGATTGGACAGAGGCCAGCAGCACCAGTCTAGAGGATACTACCCCCGATAGGAGGCCAGCGTCCACCAACACCCGGAGGATTTCAGAGGGGACCACCCTTGGCCCTACATGAGGCACAGTTTGATCGAGCCAGACAGTAGGCCGGAGGGCAGAGGCGCGGGCAGGCCTTTGCACTAGCAGCAATTGAAGAGGAACCAGAAGGGGAAGCTATCACAGGTACCATTTTAGTTGCGCCATTGCCTGTGACTACATTATTTGATTCTGGTGCTACACTATCTTTCATATCTAGTAGTTTCATAGCCATGCATAGAGTAGCTACTTCCCCATTACCTAAGAGTTGGAAGATTCTTACCAGAGGAGGTATCGTACCGGTTACCAGCACTATTAGAACGTGCTCGGTAGTCGTGTGTGGTAGGGAGATGAGAGCATGATTTTTGGTGTTCCCGATGCCAAACTTTGACGTTGTGTTAGGCATGGACTGGTTGAGCCAGTACAATACCATACTGGATTGCTGGAGGGGTAGCATCACTTTTAGACCGCCAGATCACCCAAAGTTCAAGTACATGCGGGGTACCATCGAGCGATGAGTAGGACAGACAGCTGGAGCTTACATGGCTATGAAGATGGCACCCCCATCGATTGTTGCAGAGTTCGAAGATGTTTTCCCGGAGGAGTTGCCAGGCCTACAGCCTGATAGAGAGGTGGAGTTCACTATTGAGTTAGTGCCCAGAGCAGCGCCGGTATCTTCAAATGTATACCGGTTGGCGAAGAAGGAACTAGATCAGCTGAAGCTACAGTTAGAGGAGTTGTAGATCAAGGGATTTTTCCATCATAGTACATCACCCTGGGGAGCACCAGTATTGTTTGTACCAAAGAAGGATGGGACATTCCGTATGTGCATTGATTACAGAGCCCTTAATGCTTTGACTATCAAGAACAAGTACCCCCTACCGCGGATTGATGATTTGTTCAACCAGCTGGCAGGAGCAGTGGTGTTCACGAAGATCGACTTAAGATCGGGTTATCATCAGTTAAAGGTGCGGAGAGAAGACATTCCAAAGACAGCATTCAGGACTCGTTATGGTCACTACGAGTTCTTAGTGATGCCTTTTGGACTGACAAATGCACTGCCATATTTATGAACCTGATAAACAGATTCTTCCACCAGTATCTGGATCAGTTCGTGGTAGTCTTCATCGACGATATCTTGGTGTATTCAAAGAGCCACGAGGAGCACGGAGATCCCTTGAGGCTAGTGTTAGAGACGCTGAGGAGTGAGAGGCTTTATGCAAATCTGAGCAAGTGTGAGTTTCTCCTAGATCGTGTCGCTTTTCTTGGATATGTTATCTCAGAAGATGGCATTCCGGTAGATCCAGCAAAGATTTCGTCAGTAGAGACATGGCTGACCCCTACCAACATCTCAGAGGTGAGGAGTTTCCTAGGACTTGCTGGATATTACCGGAGGTTCGTAGAGAACTTCGCAAGGATCGCAGAGCCGATGACCCACTTGACCCGCAAGGAGCAAGAGTTTACCTGGACAGAGGAGTGTCAGACGACATTCGATGAGCTAAAGAAGTGTCTGACTACGGCACCTATCTTGACCAAACCTTCTGGACCCGGAGGATTCGTAATCTACAGCGATGCGTCCGGGAAAGGATTAGGATGCGTCTTGATGCAGCATGTGAAGGTTGTGGCCTATGCCTCTAGGCAGCTAAGGACCTATGAGAAGAACGATCCCACTCACGACTTAGAGCTTGCCGCAGTGATCCTTGCTTTAAAGCTTTGGAGGCACTATCTATATGGAGAACGAGTGGAGATATTCACAGATCACAAGAGCCTGAAGTACGTCTGCACCCAGAAGGACCTGAACCAGAGACAAAGATGTTGGCTCGAGGTGATGACAGACTTTAAGATCGAGCTACAGTACCACCCGGGAAAGGCCAATGTGGTAGCTAACTCTTTGAGCAAGAGGCCCGTAGCATTCTTTTTGACCACCCAGCAACATCTGTTGAGAGATCTAGAACAGTTGGGTATAGTGGTCATTATGCCGCGAGCAGACGGCCAGTAATCGAGTCTCCAGTTGCAATCGACATTGGTTGAGAGGATCAAGGCTGTCTTGTCGCCAGATGCCAGATTCCAGAGGCTTCAACAAAGGACAGAGGCCGAAATACAGACAGAATTGCGCATGCACGAGGATGGGACTTTAAGATGTAGAGATCGTCTTTATGTTCCAAATGGAGAACTTCGTCAGGAGCTGATATCGGAGGCGCACAGTTCAAAATACTATATTCATCCAGGAGGCACGAAGATGTATAGAGAGTTGAGGCAGTACTATTGGTGGCATAGAATCAAGAGGGAGATAGCCCACTTTGTGGCGAAGTACCTGGTATGTCAACAAGTCAAGGCTGAGCATCAGAGGTCTGCAGGATTACTTCAGCTGCTCCCGATAACTGAGTGGAAATAGGAGCACATCACTATGGACTTCGTTACAGGCTTTCCGAGGAGTCCTAGTGGTCGCAATGCGGTATGGGTGATCGTAGATCGACTCACCAAGTCTGCTCACTTTTTACCCTTCAGAGTTGGGCAATCTATAGAGATCTTACCAGATATGTATATGAGGGAGATCGTGCGACTACATGGAGTGCCAGTCAGTATAGTGTCTAACCGGGATACGAGGTTCATTTATTACTTTTGGCGGAGTATGCAAGAGAGCCTTGGTACCCGCCTAAAGTTTAGCACATCGTATCACCTGTAGACAGATGGCCAGTCCGAGCGCACCATTCAGACACTGGAAGACATATCGAGGGCGTGCATGCTTGATTTTAGTGGATCATGGGAGGATCATTTATATTTGGTCATATTTTCCTACAACAATAGCTATCAAGCAAGCATTCAGATGGCTCCCTATGAAGCATTGTATGGCAGAAAGTGTCATTCCCCAATATATTGGAGCGTTGTGGGCGAGAGGCAGATTCTAGGGCCAGAGTTGGTTGTTCGTACAGTGGAGAAGGTGAAAAAGATCCAAGGGCACCTGCGAGTAGCACTGGACAGACAGAAGCATTGGGCAGACACGCATCATCGACCCCTAGAGTTCCAGGTTGGAGATCATGTGTTTCTAAAAATCTCACCTACCCGAGGAACCATCAGGTTTGGAGGCAGAGGGAAGCTGAGTTCGAGGTACATCGGACCATTCGATGTGTTGAAGCGCATCGGAGAGGTTGCTTACAGATTAGCCCTGCCACAGACATTAGAAGGAGTTTATGACATCTTTCATGTATCTCAGCTAAGGAGGTATATGCCAGATCCGAGTCATGTACTGGACCACTCAGAGATCACAGTCGGGCCGAGTTTGTCATACCAGGAGGCGTCTGTAGAGATTCTGGACAGAACCGAGAAGGTATTGCTAGGTCAAACTATCCCTCTAGTTCGTGTCGCATGGAGGCATCATGCACCAGGCGAATTGACTTGGGAACGAGAGGATGATATTCGGCAGCGTTTTCCCTATCTCTTCGAAGGCCTAGGTATGTAGTAGCATTTTAATTCCGTCAATAGTTTTTACCATATGTATATTTTAATTTCCAGGACAAAATGCTCTAAGGAGAGTAGATTATAAATCCCCTCGACCAATTTAGGCATACTTAGCTTAGATGGAGAGATTAGGGTTAATTTTTAGCCAAATCGAATTAGATTATAGTATTTTATATTTGTTGTACAATATTTATATCACTTAGTGCACCTTACCATTGCTTCAATATTCAGAGCACTACACTAGCTATTACTTGCAAACAAATTCTATACACTTTTCCTAGACATGCTAGTCTACTATTCTGACCCTTGTGTAACTCACAAATACTCTATCTTGTGCTTCATTTTAGTCGCACAATAATCATTACTAACGTCCATGTTTAAATTCAATTAAATCCAACTTTGCATTCTTTGTCCGTTCCAATCGAAATTGGAGACACAACATCAACCCATTTTGTCCAACCCAAATTATGACATTATTCTATTCTAAGTCTACTACGTCCATGACGGTTATGTTCCACCCAATTTTAACCCCATGTATTTCCAATTAATTAAAGAACACCATGTGCATTAATTTTAATTAAATTAATGTAATGACCCAACCTCACCCAAAACTAGAGCCAACTCCAACCCAAACCCACACTCACACCCTCAAGATTCATACTAAACAACACACACTATTTTAGCCCATTACATAACACCAAATATGGTGTTTTGCCTCATCAAATTCTAAATTCTAATTATTGTGCAATTTCTTAATTGTTAGAGCTTTCATGCAAATAAGCAAAGAGATGTCCCCTCTCATTGGCCCAAACACATGAAGAACACACACCCCCCTTGGCCGGTCCACCCCAATTTTCTACTCATTTGGTTGTACTTGCTACAACTTTCTACCCAAATATCTCCACCCAACATTCAAATTTCCATCAATCCTAGCCCTCCCCTCATTATGATGAGGCTTCCCACCTCGCTAAAAATTTATGTCCATCCGGCCCTAATCCCAAGGAGAGCCTCCTCTCTTTCTCCTATATATACTACCCACACTCTCTCTCTAAAACATACCCCACAGCCCAAATACCTAGGGAAAACCCTAGAGAAAAACAACTTCCCCAATACCCTCACCAACCCGGCCTCCTCCCTCAGCCCGCCACCACCGCCTCAACCTCCGACCACCACCAACCCGACTCCCCCTCCGACCTTCCTCCTCCCAGACACCAACCGCCGCCACCACCAGCTGTTGTCTCCGCCGCACGGCCACTGCAGCAGATCCCCCCGCTACTCCTTCTTCCTCGACCCGATGCCCCCGACTCCCCCGGTCACCCCCATGGCCACCACAGCCGACCACCACCACCTTGGCCACCTCCTTCACCCTCTCCACCACAGTCCTCACTATCTCCACCGCCCCCAGCACCACCATCAACCGCCACCACCATCACCAACACCCACATCTCCATCACCAATACCCTCATCACCCTCACCCGCGCCCACCGATATCCCGACCACCGCCACCTTGGGCTACCTCCACCCTAGCCGCCGTCCCCCACAGCCACCCCCACCGTCAGCAACCACCACCGCTACCCCAGCCGCCGCCGCCTGTCGCTGCAGTTACTACCGGAGTTGCTGCTGCCAGAGCTGCTGCTGCTGCTTCACGCTGCGACGCCGGAGCTCCACCCTCCCTCGCCGGCGACGACCACCCTCGTTCGACGGACACGCCCCCCCCCCCCCCGGGACACGACATCGGATAGATATACCCATTCCTCGTCGTATACGCGTATATATGTATATATGTATTATGAACATGTATATTTATGTATATATATGTATATATGATATGTATGTATAGATGTACTATGAATATGTATATTTATGTATATATATGTATATATGATATGTATGTATATATGTACTATGAATATGTATATTTATGTATATATAATATGTATGTATATATGTACTATGTATATGTATAAATATGTATATATGCATATATGTTTATTTAATATATTTAATGTATATTTGTATATATGTATTAATGTGTATATGTATATTTATGTTTATATATGTATATATGTCTTAATGTATTATATGTAAGTATATATGTATTATGTATATTTGTGTATATATATGCATATATGTCTTAATGTATTATATTTATGTATTTATGTATATATGTATATATGTATTTATGTAAATATTTTTATTTAACGCACATATGTATATTTGTATTATTGTATTTATATAATGTATTTATATATGTATTAATGTATTATTTTATTATATAATGTATTTGTATATAATATCTAATGTATAATGTATTTACGTGTTTACGTATATATGTATATATGTATTTAAGTATTAAATGTGTATTATAAATTTTTAAGTATTCAATGCTATTATACGTATTTAAATATTAATATTTATTATATGTAGTTACGTTAATAATTTACCTCATAATTATCATGACTGCTTTAATTAAGGAGATGTTGACCAAGGTTTAGACACTAAGTTTTGCACATAAATATGTTATAGTTTAATACGTCAATTAAATTATAGCGTATTCTTATAGCATGTTAGTTAGGACCTGTGTTTGGTGTACACGAAAATCGAGGATACGACACATGTACGTTTAGCTACGTACGCACGCGACCCAACTAGATGGACAGTTGTGACCCCTGTGTTAGTTCGTTACTGCAACGTAGTGTGTCCTGTTCGTACTATTATAGTGACTGATGATCGTATTATTATATTATATATATAGGGTCGCGGGACCGTACAGGCAAGACTTCTGGAGCAGGTTATTAGCACTCGCAGCTTGGGGACCCAGGCAAGTATACCTTGCTTGATTTACTGTTTAATTCAAATCATAAACTGTTGTATGATATCTTGTTGCAATATACATATAACTGTGCGCGTTCGAGATTAACTCTGGTGCAGTCGATGAGTAGTGTACTTGACTTAGTCACTAGCAGATCCACCTGCCATTTCGAGGATATTCTGATATCTTCCTAGACCCTGACACTTGTACACACATCACGATGATAACTCATATTGGGATGCGGGTTCGCGTACCCGACTAGCTATCGGTGCTTGTGACCTGCATCAAGGTTTAGTACAAAATTAGGGTTATTTAATTAGTTAAGACTTGGCATATAGTGACGTGGTATGCACGTTGTGTATTCGACTTGTATATCTACATTGGGCGGGGAGGACAACTGGTAGGCATATGGGATACACACATTGGACTCCGTAGTATCCAGAGAAACCACGAATCTAATAACTTCCTTTATTCAGATTCTACGTTCTACGGAGCGATATGGACGTTATACTATGCAGATTCTACGTTCTACGGAGCGATATGGACATTATACTATTCAGATTCCACGTTCTACGGAGCGATATGGACATTATATTATGAAGATTCCATGCTCTTCAGAGTGAGGACGTTATGCCTACACCTACCCATACATACAAAGGTTGTCCTCATATTGCATTCACTTAGATGGTTAGCACACCCTTTATTTTATTCAGTATTATATATGGCAAGTATTTTTGTATCTTGTTACGTCCCTCTGAGGACCTGGTTCCCTTCCAGATTTGGATGAGGCTTATTATCCTATCGTGTACGGACCCGGGCAGGAGACGAGGTTCGCATCCGAGGAGGAGCTAGAGGTGCTTCCATCAAAGTTCCCTTGATCATTGGTAGGCCTTCCACCTAGGACTGGAGCATTCCTTATCTAGTTAGCTGATGCTCTAGTCGTACTCTTTATTCTATCTTTCAGTACTCTTATTTCATCATTTGTAGTAGGTTTGTTCCCATCAGACATATCTAGATTGTACTATAACATTTCAGACCCTGCACTTATTCCCCAGTATTTATTTCAGTACTTCTTGTTTTATTATGGATGAGATTAGACACTGCCTGTTGTATGATAGTATAAGCCTTGTTAGTTTTAGGACAACATAGTACGTCTCATTGGGGCTATTAAATTGGGTAATCCCTCGGAGACATATTAGCTGGCCATTGCTACGTGGCCTGGTCCCGTGTATTTTAGGACTGGGGCATGACAGTAATACATTTGTAATAATGGATCTAATGTTGGTGTCAGAGTATAGTTAGTGATTGGTACATTGGTATTAAAAATAAGAGAGTTATGAGAGGGAATAGCATACCTATTTGTGATTCTATGTATTGGTATCATGTCATCATACATGTTTTAAATGGATATAGGGTCATATTGTTGAGTGATCCAAGTAGCAATTGAATATCATGAAATTATTTTGAGAATTAATAGAGCCTCACTATTCTATTGGTGCTTGATACTTGGTCGTGTAGAGATATGTATCCATGGGATGTATTAGAGAGTAAGCCATGGTAGAGTGCTATCCATAAGTGTATAGGTGAGTGTGATAGTATTAGAATATATTATGCTAGGTAGTAGGACTTGAGCTACATGTGAAAGTTGTGCATTAGTATGGGTAGTAGTGTGTGTAATGAGCTGTTGTGAGTATTAAGAAGTTAGTGTATGTGTACCAAGAGTGCCTAGAGAGTGCAAGTATTCAGGATGTACTAAGATTTAGATAAGTAACATGTTATATGTTTCTATCTGATTTCAGTAAGTATTATTGTGGATGATAATATTAACTAGGTGTACTAGTACGATATTGAGGTAGGACGTATAAGGGATGACTCATGGAGCATAAGGTGCAGGTGTATTAGAAAATGAGAAGAGAAGTAACATGTATATAAGTAAGTTTCAGTAGTGTTGATACCTTGTTAGCGTATTGGAAGTGAAGGAGTAGTTATGCATAAGTGAATCGTATGATAGGTATAGTGGTACCAGTAAAATATTATAGTGTTATAGTGGGTAAAAGGTATTTATGTATGTACATTGATAACAAATACAGGTAAATAACCTAGGGTGATTTTTAGGTGTAAGATATGAGTTTGCATTAGATGCCAAGATATGAGGAGTACCTTAGTGTTAAGATCCAGAGTACCTCAAGTATTAAGAAGGTTTAGGGTACAAACATTCTAGTGGATAGTGTACTAAGTATAGATAAGAGACATGAGTAACCTGGTATGAGAGTATAATCTAAGTACCACATATAGGAGTTAGTTTCTTATGTAGATAATGTCAAGACTGGGGTAGGCACCCTATAGAGAGTATTCTAGATTGGTAAGGGTCTACCAATATAGTACATGAGCGTGATTGTATACAAGTGTTCATTTGCAAGAAGAATGGTTAAGCAGTATGTAGGTGACTGCAAGAAATTGAGATAGATAAAAGACTGTATGTGTGTTAGAGGGTGAGGGTGAGCTAGAATAGGAATCGATATACTAGTGAATACGTTTATGTGTCTCACAAGGACGTAAAAAAATTGAGTATTGGTAGAGTACCCTTCTAGTACCAGAATATAGTATCCTAAAAGTATTAGTATAGTATCTTGGGTAGTGTGTACCAGTGTGTCCATGGCCTAGAACCATAGTATATCATTAATATTAAAAGTGGTATCCTTTGATATTAAGTATTATGGCTAGATTGATGCTTAGTAAATAATTAGTGTAAGTATTAAGTATAGGGAAAGGTCCAACTAGGCCACCTATGACACAAAAAATTGCCCGGTACCCGCAGAAGGAGACACCCCAACTGGGCAGAGTTTTTGCGATGATGATTGAGAGAACGATGTTATAGTTGTTGAGTTAGCAGTTTCTGTTCTATTCTTGACCTTTCTTTCATTTTCATCTATTGATCTGCATGATTCCCTATTATCTTATAGCTTATATTAGTAAACCCTTGATAGAGATTATAATATCATGACAGATAAAGACCATAACCGTACTTTTAGAAATGTATAGTGTGTGTAACACCCCACAATCGCACGATGCGTTATGCTGAGTCGGATTGAATAAGGCAATAGCTTTGTGGGCTAGAGAAAGAGCAAGAGTATTGCGTCGGATATACGGAACATAATGTATGAACGGTAAGTGGCGCTGCTTGGATATATGGGACATAATGTATGAACGGTAAGTACATTTGTGGGCTAGAGAAAGAACAAGAGTATTGCATCGCCTTTGTGGCATTCCCTTTGTAGAATTTTATTTGGACCCTATCGAGACCTTCGTTGCGTATACTCTGATGTGTGCTTGGTACAAAATACTTGACCTTCATTGCAACTTGGTTATTTCGATGATAACATTTAGTGTTTGACAACATTGTCTTGTGTAAGTGCAACTCCAGGCTCGTACGGCATCACGTCCCGATGAGAACGATTGTCCTACGGGAGCGCTGCAATGTGGTGATTTACGTTCAGCGGGGACGATTGAGCTTGCCGAGATTGGGGCATGACATATTGGTATCAGGGTGCCCAGTTTATTTTCTTGGACTTGGTCCTTCGCTTCATCACAAACTCTAAATAGCTTCTGCGTGTCGTTTAGCTCTTGGCTCTACTCGGTGCCGCATTGGATGTTTCATGCAATAAGTCTATATATTGCTGGTTGTGGCTGTATGTTGTTTTTTGTTGTATTGCTTTCGTTGATTTTGGGTAGATCACTTAGCGTCGTTGGACGTTGTTGCATTCGTGCAACAAGTCATTGGGCGTTGTTGCATTCGTGCAACAAGTTGTTGGGCGTTGTTGTATTTGTGCAGCAAGTTGAGAGGTGTGTCGTTGCTTTGGCTTGTTGTTCGGGGAGTTATTGATTGCATCAGTGGACCAGTTGGTTGGCAGACGAGATTGGTTATGCAGCATATTGTGAGTAGAAGCATCGAATAAGAATGGATCATTGTACGAGTTGCTCGTGTAGCGAATGTGTTGGATGGAGTTTAAATTTTGGCTGTGTATATCATATAGAGAATTAGCTGAGAAGGTTTGAGTTTGGTTTGGGAATATCAGGATAGAGTTGTACGAGTTGCTTGTACAGCAAATGAGAAGAATAATTGGGTATTGGGTTGGATTACTTGGAAGAGATCGTTGTACGGGTTGCTCGTGTAGCGAAAGTACCAGACGGTTTGAAAATAGTTGGAAGTATTAAGAATAGAACATGGCACAAGTTGCATACTGAGATTGACAAAAGAGTTATATGGTTCATGCGTTGGCTGAGTTTCGTACAGACTTGAGTTGGGGATGGCATGATCACACATAAGGGATGGTTCGAACGGATCATGAATCAGTGCAAGGAATCATAATACGAGTAGCGAATTAATTCGGAGTGGTATATGGGATACCACATAGTGAGCAAGGCATTAGAATATGTTGGATAGACCTCAAAGAAATTACCTTAATGGATACGGGTAACAGGAATATAAGTTGGTTGGTGCACATCGTTGAGTTGGGAAGAATGAAAAAAATGGTACAAGCGAATATTTAATTGAGCAATCGAGAACGGACTTGTGCAAATGAAAGTATCGTTGGACTTGAGAAATGGACGGGGTAGACCAAGCAATGAAAAGAGTATTTTGAAATTTGAAGGATTGAGGCAGACCAAGTATTAGAAACATGTTGAGATAGTCAGATGGAAAGCTGAATATCAGATCGCTTGTACGATTTGGGAATTCGGTAGATCATTCATAGATGTAACGAGAGAGTTGAGTATGAGGAACAAATAGTTGGGATACGCGTGAGCGAGCGATGGTTGAATCGAAGGATAACAAGCACGGACTATGAATTTTGGAAATATATTGGAGCTGTTGGTTGAGCAATGAAACACAATCTGGTTTGGAGGGGCAATACGATGGATTCAAAAGAACTTAAAGGATTTTGGATATTTTGCTTGGGAAGTTTGACTCTGGTTTAGAGAAAGTAAAATTTGGTGGAATGGTTCATCAATGGTAGACGGATCCTTCGAAAGACAGTGAACGGGCTTGGGCAAGTCAAGTTGATGTTAAGCCAGATTGGAAGTTAACACTTGCAGTACTGAGGCAGATTGAGGCAACAAATAAAGGTAATATGGATTAGAGATTTATGTTAGAACTGATGCACGAGTCATTTAGAGCTTGTGGACCAATCGAAACATAGAGAAATCAAGACGAACTAAGGAATGGAACGAGAGCAAGGATTGTGGCAGATGGACTTTTGAAGATAGCTAAATGAGATAGCAACGTTGGGGCAAATCACTATGCTGCTTGAGCAAGTTGGACATGCACTGTGAAGCTGGCATGCAGATAAGAAATTGGAGCAAGTCTCTGGTTTCAAAAATCATTGCAAGTGGTAGTGCACGAAGTTGAACATGGCAGTTCGGAGGATTTGATAAATTCAGGGCAGAACGGTAGATTGATGGAAGACGGTTTCAACGAGCGCAGTTCTCGATTTGTTGCTTGGATAGATAGTAAGACTCTAGGTGGTTAAGCGGCATTTAGTTGACAGATCGTCAGAGGTAGTGCATGAAGTGCTCGAATTCGAAAGTTTGTTAGGATGGAATGGTTGGATTATGGCTCAGATTTGTAGAGGAGATATAGCATGGTTCGTAGTAACTATCCATCATAATGACTTATAATTATCGAGCGTAGCTTCGGGACTGCTGACCCTAGCGACTTGACCGCCAAATCAGAGGTGAATATTGTAGACCCATAGAATGACCCTTGCGATGACATATTTGGGAATGTGTCGAGGGTGGATGTGAGCGATGAATATTGGAGATTGGCCTAACTGAGTGTTGGATTTAAGAGATCCTTGGAATAGCCTTTAGCTAAAGATGTAGCCAGAAGATCCAAGCGATTGTGGAAATGGCCTAAGTCAACTGATAAGATTCGGAGTCGCAGATTTTTGAAAGATAGCATCGCCTCTGACTCGTCGTGCCCCAGAAGGGAATAGCATTCATATGAATTGACGACTGTGAAACTAGCTTGTAAAGTTAAAGCAGCGACTCGTTCAGATCAAATCATTGCAATACTGGAAGGGACAGATGTACTTCAGATCTACAAGATTTATCGAAACTTAGTCTGGTATCCGTGCTTGTACGAAAGGCGAAGGTGATATCCTGTGCTTCGAGGCAGTGCAAGCAGTGCGAAGAACTATTCCATGCGCAACCTTGGAATTATGGCGAGTGTATCTATGTTGAAATCGTGGCGACACTATCCCTTTGGCGTGGCGACGAGATATTCGTGGATCACATGAACCTCAATATAGATGTTCACCCAGTGAGGTATTGAGATTGAGGAAAAGGTGTTGGGCTGAGCTGATCTAAAAGTAAAGTTTAATATTTGGGTAAGTCGCCTAGCTGGGGTAGTATCAGTTGAGATGATCGTTCGATACAAGAGATAATATTTGGAGACGGTGTTTGCAGAACATGGTGCAATTTAGAATTATGCTAGAGTTTTGATTTGGTTGAGTTTGGACGGTGATAGTTGGATGGATTGAATTGGAACATGAACTAATTGAGTCGATAAGAAATCATCATAATTAAGGATAGCGCTTGTGCGAATATGTTGGAATAAAAGTCAGAATTGGTTCAATTGGAAGTAAAGCGAATGATTGCCTCGGATATAAAGATACCCTTGTAACTTGTTCAAATTTGCTATCGCTAAGCTCGGCTGAAATACATATATTTCAGGGATGCCTTAAATATGTGTATGATCCAAAACTAAGTGATATGAGGAATTCGTATTAAGCTGCAAGGAGGATGTGGAAATTTGGAATTTGTGCGATCGTTCAGCATGAGCGAGATACTGAGTCTGGATTAAGAAAATATGAGTTGCATGGAGCACAGTTATGAATTGGGAAAGTGGCATGCTAGTAAAGAATAGATACTAGTATGGTTCGGGGACGAACCTGATTCTAAGTGGTATATTATGTAATGTCCCACAACCGTACGGTGCGTTACGCTGAGTCAGATTGAATGAGGCAATAGCTGGTTATATTTCAATTTGTTGGATTTGGGAACAAGTATTGATTTGAGTTGGTTTTATGTGCAGATCGCTAGCGGAGTTCGATGAAAATCAGGTGTTCATTTAGAGCAGTACTTGGATAGCTGGATTGGAGCGATAATGTCGTCTTCTTTAGTCCGATTAGTCAGATGATTTGGAGAGCACGGCCTGCTCACACGGTCATACCAGTTGAGTAGATCGTGCTTTGCATCGGACCACGGGTTCAAGGGATCGGCCATATCGGCAGGATAGGTTGCTTAACAGAATCAAACTAGGTGAGTGGGCTCTGTCCCTTCTCCTCTATTCTTCCATGCCTAATAATTGGAACACACGTAAAGGCTTGAACACTTGGACTGGAACTTGGTAATCACCGTACTGTGGCGTGCATAGAGTGTACGTCGTTTGCTTGGATAGGTTTATGGATTGATTTGGTTTCGCGTTGGTCAGTTGGAGCTAGAATTGGATTATGTTTGGGGCAGTTGGAGAAACAGTTGGAATAATATATCTTGGTTGGAACATCAAAAATACGAGCGAGCGTGCATCCGTGCACGAGTATCACTTGGGTGCTTTGTCATGCAAAGCGTGCAGTTATGGTTCAAAACCGGACAACTGCATCGGTGAGGGCATTGTGCCACTATTGGGGCATTGTGCCATAGGATTGTTCTGAGCGTGGGGTGTTGCACCAATTGGAACACTGTGTCGAGAAGTGGCATAGTGCATATAGGGATAACTTGAGATTTGTGCCTTCGGCTATAGTTGGAGAATGGTTATGGATAATTGGTTGGATAGTTGGTTGGATGAGTCTAGGATCATTTGGTAGGACGAGAATGTTCGATCCTCTCGTCATACCTACTTGGTGTATGCATGTCACGGACAACCTGTGTTGCACGGGGTTTGGTCTCCTCGAACGGGAAGGCTCCGGGGCACCGGGACCGTTCGACCATGGAGGAGACAAATTGGTAATGTGCCTCAGGAGCGGTGCCAACGGTTTAATGCAATTCAGGCGGGCTCGCTACTCAGTGATGTTTCGAGTAGAACTGCAAATGATCAGTCCGATCAGTCCTTTATGGCTTGGCCAGTGATTTCATATAGATAAGATTTGGTTTGCTTTACTTTGGTTGGTTTATGGTTTTTGTGTAGGCGACGGCCACCTTGCCTCGGCAAGAGTGTGCATATCGAGATTTGAATTGTGGCTTGGATTGAGGATAGATATTGAGGCTTAGAAGATGGTTCAATAGATTCACGTGCTGCTTGGGTTGAGTAGGACGGTTTGTATGCTAGTTTCCTTTTGAGTTGGATATCTTGTATATTTACTTGAGTTGAATGCTTGCATGCATAATCTACTTTACAGCTTTCCTTAACATGTCATCCCTATGCCATGAAATGAATCTAGGATTCAACTAGAAAGATCACCATATAACTGTTTGCATTCACTATTTTACTTAGTGTCGGCTTAGACGAGTGGGTTATCCCGCTCACCAGTACGGCTGTGTACTGACCTACGTTTGTGGGCATTATTTCAGGTACGCAGGTGTAGTGGCGCTGCTTGGATATACGGGACATAATGTATGAACGGTAAGTACCTTTGTGGGCTAGAGACAGAGCAAGAGTATTGCATCGCCTTTGTGGCATTCCCTTTATGGAATTTTATTTGGACCCTATCGAGAGCTTCACTGCGTATACTCTGATGTGTGCTTGGTACACAATACTTGACCTTCGTTGCAACTTGGTCGTTTCGATAATAATATTTGGTGTTTGACAACATCGCCTTGTGCGAGCGCAACTCCAGGCCCATACAGCATCATGTTCCGATGAGAACGATTGTCCTGCGGGAGCGCTGCAATGTGGTGATTCACGTTCAACGGGGACGATTGAGCTTGCAGGAGATTGGGGCATGACAGTGTGGCTATCCGAATTTTATGTTAGTATAATTTTTGATAGGATTTTCTTAGAACATGACTAGATGAAGGCTTGACTATAGTGAGGTTTATGAGTATGTTATAACCATAGAAGAAAGGAGACGAGATTATTTTCTGGACCATGAGTTATCCTTTCAGTTCGTGTCTACTTTCATCCTTAAATTTGGAGGACAAATGTTTTCTAAGGGGGGTAGGATTGTAACTACCACTTTTTACCATAGGGGTATTTTGATAATTTTGCATGTTGTTAATTTTTTTTATATATTTATAATTTTCTAAAATTATATTAGTATTAGTTAGTTGCTAGGCAATTAGAATTTGCAAGTGTTAGTTTGTACTAATTATTGTTAGTCAATGACTTTAGTAATTAGAATTAATTAAGTCTAGTTGTCATGAAGAAAATATTCCTTTTAGTTGTAGAGATTCCTTCCTTTAGTTAATTACATTCCATTCATGACAAATGGAGAGGGACAAACTTGATATTTTGGCATGACCAAACCTTATAATAAGAGATACGTTCAATTTAGTGCTCATCTATTCATTTTATTTTACTCATTAGCCTCATTTTTCTTAAAGTTTCTTCTTCCCCAAGCAAACTAAAATTCCTACCAATTCTACTCAATCCACTTTAAGTTCTACTCATTCTCACAATCATGAAGGCCTAGAGTAATGGAGAGCACAATGAGATCTATAGAAGAGGAGCTTGCTAGGAGATCTATCCGACTTATCCCTTCCATGTTCAAATTCGAAATTCTTAAAGAGGCTTGCAAAATACTAGATAATTCTCTCAATTTTATCAAATTCATGGTTAGGAACACCCCTTGGTCATGAAGGAATCTTTTCATGGTTAGATTTGACTTTCCAATGATAGATCTAGGCACTAGGAGCCCTCAATTTGGTAGATCTAAGTTGGTGTCATAATTTTGGGGCTTAATTTGGAAAAAACCCCAATTATGTCCATTGAGTGTGTTTATTGTATTCTAATAAGGACTATTGATGTTTATTTGATGGTGTGAAGATGTTCTTGTGTCCAAAATTAGACACGTAGAGTCTGTATCATGATACGCCATGATACGTATATGTGAAATTAGTAAATTGGATGTATACATGTGTTCTTTTATCCAAAATAACCCAAATTTGTCATAGTATTCTGCCTCATTTTTAGCAGCCAAAGAAACTTTGAAATGCTATAACTCCTAACTCAAGACTCCGATTAATCTTCTTATTTTTTTTTTAAAACCACACAGAAGTTAGCTTACAAAATATATAAATTAATAGGTCAGATTCATTTTAAAATTTTCTGTAAAACTGTTTGAGTGTCAGGTGTCTGAATGACGAACGCATTTTGATGTTATCGAGATTCCCGGAGCTTCCGGATACGAAAATATGATCCGAAGTTTTAGAAATTTAATACGAATAGCAACGACATAATTTAACCTTAGAATTTATTGAATAGGTTTAATAGGTGCAGTATTGGTTACAAGTAGAGAACTGACTATAAGACATAGACATTTTGTGTATCCTATAAGCATAGGTAGTATGAATATCAAGTGAGTGTATGTATCATAGGTTGCCAAGCATATGTATGATATATATATATATATATATATATATATATATATAAGTGTTAGGTAATAGGTGTTAGTTAGTGTGTGTGTTAGTGTTGATACAAATGGTTATCAAGTGAGCCAAGTGTAGGTAAGTTATGTGTCTAGGCATTATAGTTTGGGGTAAGGTAATAGTGTGATACTTGGGTGCCATGAGGACATTTGTATCATGACATTCAAGTATCATGAGTTAGGGTAAGTGAATATTGGGGCTTGAGTAAGGTATCCTATTTGGTTTCAAGTATTAGTATTAGAGTTAGTTGGGTAAGTATCAAGGAGAATAAGATATTGGTCAAGATACTATGATATTGGGTATTAGAACTAGATAATGGGTAATATCAAGATGTTAAGTGCCATGAGTAGGATGAGTATCTTGGATGTAAGGTAAGTGTAGATTATGGTCATGGGTTAGTATGTTAAGGGTTGATATCATATGGTACTTAATATGGTAGCATGGTACCATGTACAAATAAGTATAATATGTGTAGGGTAAATTAGAGTGTGATATCCTAGGATGTATCAAGGTATTTAGAATACTAAGACACTAAAATATTAGAACTAGTATGAGGGAATACTAGGATACTAAGGTAAGGTTGTGATATTAGCTATTGGATTAAGATACCATGGTAAGGGTAGTATCTAGCTTGGGTAATGGGTTAGGTACCAAGGTATGAGTTAAGGTTTTGTTTATTGGTCAAAGAAATGGTATTAGCTAAGGTATTAGTCTAGAAACTAGGATACAAGATAATATGGTAAGGTATTGGTTAAGGTAATGAGGTAATACTAAGTCAATAGCTAGGTAATGAGGTAATACTAAGGTATTGGTTAGGTATTAACTAAGTTTTTGTATATATTAGTATATTTATATAGTATATATGATATTATTATATCATAGATAATTCGTATGACTTTAAAACCTAGTTTAGCTAAGGTATTGACCGTAGAACTAAGGTATTGACCAATAGTTAAGGTAATTAAGATACGGGCTAAGGTATTATGTAAATGCGTGATATGGCGTATGGTAAATAGCTATAGGCCAATGTATTGCTTGAAATTATATGTGAAAGTATATATTAGAGTAATATATGCTAGTAACTTATTAGTATAGCCGAAAAATCTAGTAGTGGCCTAGTATTAACTAGTATTGAATAATTTGACCTTGTTGGCACCTAAAAATCAAATAGTGACTTGTTAAGACCTAGTATAACTTTCTAAACCTTGTAAATAGGTATAATCAACCTAGAAACTTGAAAATAATCTAGTTTGACTGTGTTGACCTAGATAGACCTAGTTTGACCAAATTTAACCTAGTTTGACTTAGTTGGACCTAGTGTTAATTTAGAGACCTAGTTTCAAGCTAGTATAACATGTTTATGATTCCAAAACAGTGTAATGATATATAATTTCATATATAGGTCTGTGAGGTACCGATACGGACATAATTTGACATTCTTTGCTCTGGATAACAAGCGAGTATATTTTCTGACAGTTTTTTATTTATGATATCTTCTATGTTTCTTGTATCTAGTGTAGATATCATTGATTTCTTGACACATGGTTACACAGATTGGTATTTTCGGATCCCGTCATGAGATGTTATTCTTTGTGTATCTTAGAATATCTTGTGCAAGCCTTGTGACTCTTGTACATGCCTTATGGTTCTTGTATATGTATAGACACCGATTCATGAGAAGATTAGCTCCATTCTCATAGAATCCTGTGTCGTATCATGTCATGGTTGGATCCATTATACCAGTCGGGGGTAGAGAGTCTTATGGTAGATATGTGATCATATCCCTCCTTGTGAATGTCCTTGTGAGTGTCCTTGTGAGTGTTGATCATACATCGTACGTATGATTAACAAGGCCCTAATCCTTGTGCAAGTTCCCAAGCCGATCACATATTGTAGCTAGTACTCACTCACTTAGCTAGTTGTATTTCTTGTCTCTTATATATAATACTCATTACTCTTGTATTTATTTATAGCATTCCATATCTTGTATATTTCTTGCTCTTATTCTATTTATTTGTATTTTTATCTATTTGATGTTACATAGTCTTATCATTTATTGGAACTACTGTTAGAGGTATGATTCGCTCCAATCCTGACCGAATAATATTTTTCAGTGATTGTTGTGCTCTATATTCTGGAATTTCAGAGTGATGCTATAGATATGACTTCTCTTACACTGTGGACCTTAAGGTAACAATTATAGAGTTATAGGCTAATGCTTATGTATTCCATATTATGTCTAGTATCTTTTCTTCATAATGTTATTTGGTTTGTCTTTCTTATTTATTCTGCCTTTAGATTATAGTGATTGAGTATATGATAGAACTAAGATTGATAGCTAGATATTGATGACCTAGACAGTGTTCTACCACCGATGTTGCGGCATAGATGGACGTACCCACGGCCCATGCCCGATTATTCGGGGATAGGTCATGACAAGAGGAGGCCATCCGAGCCGAGACGAGCAAAGTGGTAAAGAACAAGGCTGGTATTAAGGTCATGATACAGAAGCTAGAGGGCAAGCATGAGTCATATGCCCTCTTTGAGGATCCTGAAGCCTTTGCTTTAGATGTAGAGCACCGGGCCAAAGCGCGCTTAGATAACCATATCGTCCGACTTCGTGGGCGAATATAAGAGTTGTCCTCAGACCAGGAGCACTAGTTGTATTTGTTTTGATTTTCAAAACTATATTTTTTGTCATAATTTTGTTGTTGGGGCATTTGAATGTAGTTTGCTTTTTTTTCTTATGCAAAAGAAATAAAAAGCTTCCCTTTTTTTGATATTATGTGTGAGAACCTTGGATATTGTACTAGAGGTAATATGGACATAGTACAATACCGCAATTGTCAAAGACATTCTACTAAAAAATCTTTTTGGATCGATTACTTCTTGCGCATGTGGGTATAAGTAATAGATTCAAGACAAGCCCTACCAGAGGTGATATAGACGTGGCAAGTTTTATGGACTTAACACCGCCGGTGTACTTAGAGTTAAGTACCGGTGATAAGTTTAGATGACGATCGACATCAGAGGTATTGTGGATATGATAATCGATAGGCATACAAAGAGGTTTGCTCAGAGTTAATATTGACATGGAAAATCTAATTGGGAAGAACGGTTAGGATAGTAGTTCAGAGGTGATGTGGATGTGAACTAATGCCCAAGGAAACTGATTATGAGTCGTCTACCCGAAAGTTTGGATAGACCTGAAGATGGCTCCGCTGGGGAGCTTTTGAGGATCCACTGCCTGTTGCATATTCTAGATTCCTGAATACAGACAATAACTTTTATCAAAATTTTGTAGAAAGAGGGTGCGTGCTGTGCGTAGGCACCTGCTGGGCAAAACAACATATATCTTGATTGTCCTGCAGATAATAAGGGGAGTACAAGCCTAGCTTAGACATAGTACTTTTTGAGGAACTTGCCATTGATAGACAATATGAGCAAGCCATTATTGGTTTTTTTGAGCCGCTAAGCGCCGTTGGAGAACAAAGACTCCACGATGAACGGGCCCTCCTATTTGGGTTAGAATTTACCGGCCGTCTTTTGGGTCATAACAATTAGCCTTCTTACTGTCAAGATGAGGTCACCCACTTGGTAAATTCTCTCCTTGACCCATTTGTTGAAGGCTCATGAGAGGCACGCTTGGTACAGCTCAACGTGCTTTTGACCTAAGAGACATTTCTCGTTGAGCGCTTCTAACTCTTGTAGATGTCGACGTTGATTATTGTCAACGGTCAATCAGTTGGAAAGATCCACTCGAAGAATTTTGATCTCGAGCGGGAGGACCGCTTTGCTTTCGTAAGCCAAGAAGAATGGTGTAATACCGGTAGGTGTTTGGACCGTTGTACGATAGGCCCAAAGACATTCACCTAGTTTCTCATTCTAGTCACGCTTATTGGATGACAAAACTTCTTGAGTAGCTTTATAATAATTTTGTTGAATGCTTCTGCCAGACCATTTATTTTTGGGTTGTAGGCAGTCGAGGCCATATTCTGGATTCGATTTTTGCCACAAAACTGGTAGAAAGCATAACTTGCAAACTATGGACCATTATCATGGATGATCCTTCGTGGCAGGCCAAAGCAGTATATGACATAATGCTTGACAAAGCTGATCACATTTGAGGTCTTTACTTCAGCGAGTGGAATAACTTTCGCCTACTTAGAGAAGTAGTTGGTGATAGCCAAGATGAAGCGATGTCCCTTAGAAGAAGGTGGCCTAATTGGCCCGATAATTTCAATTCGCTTTAAACGGCCAAGATGCTACTGTTGGGTATAGGAATTCTGAGGGCTGGTGGATAAAGTCTGCATAGATTTGGCACGCTTGGCACTTCCTTACATAGTTAAAAACATCTGCTACCATTATCGGCCAATAGTAACCCATTCTCGGAAGATGGTCCTGTAGCTTGGGTCCGGACTGATGGATACTACAAACCCTGTAGTGAGCCTCGCGGAGAGCCTGGTTCGCTTCTCCATTCGATAGGCATTGTAGCAGAAGACAATCGTAGGAACGATGATACTGTATTTTGGTAGCGGTATCGTAATAGAACCAAGGAAAACGTCTTCTGATGGAATTGGCTTCCTTTGGTTTCTCGGAAAGAATTTTATAGACTGCGTAGTCGATGAATGGGAGCTTCTAGCCTTGGATGCCAGTGTCTACTTCCGTTGTGTAGCTTAGACACATACAAAGATTATTTTTTGGGCAGACCAGCTCTTGACCGAGCACTGCTATCAGCTATTGGGGTTTGACCCGGACTGCCAGGGAGGCAGCGAGGCCGGCCAGGACGCCAGTCTCCATATTTTGCAGCCGAGGGATGTGCTCTATGAAGAACCCCTCGAAGGTGGAGATTATTCCGATCGCGGCTTGGTGGTAGGGAATCAAGTGTTCGTACAAGACCTCGTACTCGCCCCGGACCTAGATGACTATCTTCTTGGAATTTCTGTAGGCCTACAGGTAGTCTAGTCCTACTTATTTAGTGAGTTGTAGCCCAATGACGATAGCGTTGTACTTTTCCATATTATTGGAGCATGGATCTGTGAAAGAGTAAGCACAGTTGATGACTAGATCGTATGGAGAGATTAATAATATGTTGATTCCCGCGACGATATCTTCTTTGGGCCCTGTTCTTGAAGCACCGTCAAAGAACATTTTATCAAACGACCTCCGAGCTCGTCCTATTGGAGTCTATTACTTTATTTGGGAAATCCTCATAGAGCTTCGAGGTTTCTGGTACATGGTGGAATACCAGAAAATCTGCCAATGCTTGGCCTTTGACCACCTATTGTGGGATAAATACTATATCGTACGGAGACAACAGTATTGTCCATGTGGCTAGGCGAGAGTTGAGCTCTTCGTGTTTAGTTATAAGGATCCTGAGAGGATTAACTCACAAGATCACATGGATGGTTTATCCTGCCACGTAATGTCGGGTCTTCTGAATGGCGAAGACCAGAGCGAGTCACTCCTTCTCAATAGGGTTGTATCTATGTTCCATGCCGGCCATCATTCTGCTGAGATAGTATATGGCATGTTCATGACCCGCATCTCTTTTCTGGGCTACTAGAGCTCCGAGGGAGTGATCCATTGTCCGCATATATAGCAATAAGGGTCTTCCCACAATGGGGGCTACAAATACTAGGGGTTCATGAGATACTCCTTAAAGTCGTCGAAGGGGGCTGGCATTCTTCGTTACAAACAAAGGAGACTACCTTCTTCATGAGCTGAGTGAACGACTGACAATGTCCAGAGAGGTTAGATATGAACCTCTTGATGTATACCGGTCTTCCTTGAAGGCCACAAACTTTTATGTGGTTCTTCGGTGGGTGGATTTCAAGGATTGCTTTAGTCTTGTTAGGGTCTATGTGGATACCTTTCAAAGTTATGACAACACCCAAAAATTTGCCGCTGAGATGCCCATGAAGGATTTGGTAGGATTCATCTTGAGCCGGTGCGCACGCATCAGGTCGAAAATAGTCTTCAAGTCTCGGAAGTGATCATCTTTCGAGCGACTCTTGACAGCGATTTCATCACTGTAAGACTCTACTATCTTGCATGGATCTTCATAAAAGATGGTGCTCATAGCTTGATGATATAAAGCACCTGTATTTTTTAGACCGAAGGGCATGATTATGTAGCAGTACACTCCTATCAGCGTTCAGAATAATGTATGCTTCTCGTTATTAGGAATTACCTTAATTTAATTATAGCCTAAGAATCCGTCCATAAAGGACATGCATTCGAAGCCACAAGTATTGTCGATCATTATATCTGTGACCGAAAGGGAAAACTCATCCTTAGGACATGACGCATTTAGATCACGAAAGTTAATAAAGATTCGAATCTTTTCATTCTTTTTTACGACTAACACGATGTTGGATACCCAATCCAAATATTGTTCCTCGTGGATGAAGCTACTAGCTATTAACTTATTGACTTTAGCCTCGATGGAATTCATGATGTCTGGAGGGAACCGCCGTTGTTATTGCTTGACCTTCTTAGCATTTGGCAAGATATTGACTTTGTGGACCGCGATTTGGGGGTCCAGTCCCGGCATGTCGTAACTCCAGGAAAATATATCGATGTACTCCCTGAAGAGCTGTAGTAGGGATTCCTGATCCTCATCGGACAGACTTTTGCTAATGGAGATAGGTTTAGAAGAGGATTCGTCGCCCAGATCGATTAAACGACTTTATCCTCAGTGAGAGGTTTCCGTTTCTCGAACAGCATCTCCCATTGTGAGTCTAGGCATTGGGCCTACGGTTCTACTTCAAAGAGTTCAGGTGGATCCTCGTCGTCTTCTTCAGTGTCAGCTGACACCATGTTGGTAGACAAAGTTTATTTGAGTATCTCTGATACTGATATCGAAGTCCTAAGCGAAGGATTATGAAGAGTGAGAGTATAACTCATCTTCTTTATCTGAGCCTTCGGGGTCATGGAAGACATGACGTACCCTAGGCCATGCTTGGTCTTATGGTAGTAATCCTCGAACTTGCCTACAGGAGCATGCAGATGAAGAGACAGCCGTCGACCTTTGCAATAGTTCAATCCCTTAGTGTATTTCAGATCGTATCTCATCTTTTGGATAAGGTGCTTGGTTTGAGAGCTGTACCAGTAAAGTGGTATTTTGTCGGTGTCGGGTTCTAGCTCCAGTTTCTCTCGGACGAAGGATTGGGGATTTTTTACACTGCCAAAGATTATGAGTTTGTCTCCCCTCTTCCTTGCTAGAACTATGAAGTAGGAATTTTGACTCAGGAGAATTTGGTTCACTGCATAGGTAGTAGTCACCTGTGTATGCAGGTGCAGGCCTAGACCATGCTTAATGAAATACAATGTGCTTAGATGTAATACATCCGAGTAGTTCAAAGATGACCCTTTATTAATAAAATAATGTATCTTATCCCCAAAAATTATATCTTCAATAGAAGGGATGTTACCATGAACGGCTACGTACTCCTCCAGTTCGTCCTTCCCGAGATCTACCCCTAGTACGAGCGACGGCTTCGGAGGTCTCCTGCGCAGCTTTACCACTAAAGGTTTGAAAGTTGTAGTAAGTACCGGATCTTCCTTTAGCTGTTGACTCGGTCAACGAAGGCGAACGATCATAGGTTCAGGTTCTTTCCTGTACAATTTTACCATGAAGGAAGGGGCTGTATCGGGAGCGTGTATTTTGAGATGGACTCTCAAGGGCTCGTCTGATATTGTCCCAGTCTCTGCCTCATCGTCGGCATCATTGCCACCTTCATCTTGGTGGACTTGGTTATAGAGAATTGAGTCAAAGTAATAGGTCTCAACAACCTTTGCATGGATCAACGTCGACAAACTCTGTCTTGACAATGCTATGATCGTCCACGTACTTCAAGCACTGGTGTAGGGTCGACGTACGATCATGTACTTATATATCTACGGACATCCTAATAGGATATTATAGGATACGTCTATGTCTATGACATAGCAGGTAACCTCTATTTTTAAATCGTCGATATGACATTTCAAGCAAATCTTGCCCAGAGGGTAGCTCCTCCTTGCGTTGAAGCCACTAATGGCAGTATTGATTGCTGCCAGGCGATGCATCGAGATGCCCAAGTTCTGATTCAAACTCCGAGGGATAATGCTGATTGATGAACCAGGATCGATGTACATCTGATCCACCATGATGGCGCCAATGTATCATGTGTAATACAAAAGATGATCGTACCAATAGTTCTTTAGCAACATGTCTTATTGGGAGAACATAATGTTGTGTATGGCCTCCATAACATTATTGTAGTGGGGGCATGTGACAGAATTCTTTGATGGTGGCTTGACCTGCGCTAGGTAGGTGTCGGCATTCTGCAATGCCCCACTCAGAGAAACTCACATGTCTTTGGAGAGTCGGAGAAGCTCGAATAGTGACAACTTCGCTGGAATATTGGCCAGTTGTGCCAAGATGTCGAAGTTGTAGGGCTTCTCTAGACCCTAAGCTGTATCTTTGCACAACGGTTTGTCAAAGCGAGTTTTTTCTTCTTGGACTTGTCCGCTGCTGGACGTTGGGATGGACCGGATAAGATATTGTAGGGGCGGCAATTTGGAGCCCACCATTATCAAGGATGTCATATTCTCGTTGGTATGCCAGGCCTGACTTCATCATTCCTGCTATAGCTTCTTCGGAAGGGAGAGAAACTATGTAACAGGACTTTGAATTCTTGCCCTAGGACTTTGTGGCGGAAGGTCCTTCCTGCTGTATCAAGTCTGGAGCAAGGTCTGGATGAACCAACATGATATTCCCCTGTGATATGGTGAGAGGTATCATTCTGGACGTTTGGTCATGAGCTGGCGGGATATTAAAAATCTCCATTGTTGTCATGAGGATAGGGATCACTCTGTCTTGGGATTTCGTTGCTTGGAAGTTACCAAACTGGAGAGATACCATGTTAGAGGCAACTATTTTTTTATCAAATTCCAAGGTGAGGGCCTTGGTATCGAGCAGACGTTGAATGTGCCACTTCAGTGTGTAGAAATATCACATCGCATGGCGGACATATCAGTGGTAGTAGTAGTGATAGTATTTCAGATTATTCACATCGACTGTCTCGTCAGGGCTCTTCACATCGAGGAGAGCTTATTTTCCTTCATTAACACGTCAAAGATTTCCATAACGTCATCATCTTTGAAAGAATAAGTTTCCTTCGGTTTCGGAGCCTCTGCTGCTTTTGTTCGGGCTTCTTGGTTATATTGGCGACAATGGCCTGCTTTCCCTTGCCATCCCGGGCTCTATTGTTGTTGTTGTTGTAAAGATGTTTTCCCCTATCATCAGCGATAGGGAACTGTATTCCCAATAGGCGGGAGTCCTTTACTTTCTTCTCAACATTGACAACATTTATGATAAAAGTCGTCCAGTCTTTAAACTTAGAGTCGCCCATCCAGAGTCTGACCGTGGGAATAAGATATCTTCGGCAGGTGTCCATCAGCATGGACTCAGGATTATTAGGGGGTAACTTCATCTCGCTTGCCTGTACCGCTCGATGTACTACCATATAGACTCTTTCTCTTTTTGCTTGATGTCCATTAGAGAGGACATCGTTATGTCATTCCTCCATCATAGAATCGAACAAGGAAAAGACCTTTGAGGTCATAAATAATGAATTACAGTTATCCTGGAGGCTGCAGAACCAATCAAAGGTAATCCAAACAATATCCCGACAAAGAGGTTGGTTAGGAGGACTTCATTGTGAGGCAGATGCCCCATTGTCGTCTCAAAGTAACTCATGAATTGACGGAGAGATGTCTTCCCATCATGGAATAAAGTTAAAGGGCTTGTACTTGCGTGGGTACGGTACATCTCTCCACTCGAGGGGACACAGTTGTCAAATTTTGAGCTTGCACAGTGATTCCCGAACGCCATTTGAGTCTAGGCTGGCCCAAAGTTCTCGTACCTCCTATATTCTTCCTGGGCTTCATCGACTGTGGAAGGAGCAGACTATTCGGGTAGGGGATGATTACCACTAGTGGGTGGAGCGGTTGTATTAAATTCCCCGTTGGTCCCTGGATCGAGGCTTACTTGACCATAGGCCCTTGCTGGTTGGGAGGCTATGTTTGCTTTGATCTCCAATATTGCCTGGGTCAAGGCTTGAATCGACGAACTTGTGGTTTGCATCATAGCCTCGAGGCACTGTCGATCGCTGGGGCCTTCGTTCTCTTTTCCTTTCATGTATACAGTTCTCAAATGGAAAGAAGTGGATGGAACGATAGATGTTACACTTTCTGTTTCAGACTCTTATGGTGAGTGATCCTCAAAGAAAGTTGGCAGTGTTATATCCTCTTCGGAATAAGACAGAACAATACCCCTAGCGTAGGAAGCTGCTTCTTCTGGATGTGAGTGTCTACCCCCAGGGTTCACAACGGCTGTTCTTTGCGGATCGTTGTCTCTTCGTAACGCCCGGTTATTGCAGAGTTCTGGAGGATTGCTACCCCAAGCTTGTGGAGTTGTTTGGGATCCCGAGGTAGAACTACCCCCAGCTACTGACAATTTTTTCTTTGATCGGGTGCCAAAGAAAACTCTTACTGCAGGTATGATTGTTCCGCTTCCCTGGACCCGTCTTCTTGACCCACTGACCTAGAATAGGGGATTGGAGGTGCTGGATTTCTGGCCTCCCCTTGTGGAGGGGGATTTCCAGGCAGAATAATACTAGACGAAGAGTAGCTCATCCTCCGGTGGTTGCACCTGTTTTCTGGAAGGTTGTCGGATGGGTGCTCTTGGTTGCAGTAGTTGAAATGCCAACTTCCTATCTGCGGAAATGGCTACCTTGGCACAACGGCACTTGATGACGACGTTGGCACAGTGACATCCTGGAGAGGACACCTCCTATGCCTAAGTTATTTCCCTCATTTTGTTTTTGTGATTGATCATTTGCGCAAGTAGATCAAGGGGTGCTTCACCTTTACACCCTTGTTATGAGCATGGATAGACCAAGCACATGGGTTTGTGGGCATTGCCTTTGCTCCCTGGCCTGGGGTTTGTACAATAACTTTCTCCGGGTCGTTAGTGGAAGACTTTTGAGACCGACCCTGTCTGTTTGTCACTACGGGCAGGACACATGGGTCAGTTTTGTACAGCTTCCCATCAGGGGCACGCATAACAGTTAACAATGCATTCTGACGGTCTGCCTGATGATCATGTCAAGCCCCAGCCCTATAAGGCTAGTCATCCTCGTTTGGGTTTGATGTCGCACAAGCCTAATTACGCCTGCGCAGGGCCAGGCATAGAACGAGAGGTGAGATAACAAGTTCGCAAGGTCGATATACCGAAAGTATAGAATGAACACAAGTATGATACAAAAACTAGCACTTTTTTATATGAATAAGTATTACAAGCGGCGCTAGGCCGAGATTACAAGTCGCGCAAGCTCTCTATCTCAAAATAATAAAGACGTGCCAAGTGGCTTACAACAAGGAATGATACATAGGCGGTGTTCTAACATTATATCCTATATATGTGCTTCAGCTCCGGATGCAACACTCCAAGGCTCTAGATATACTCCACGCCTTAGCGAGCACGAGGGGACACTCTGCACCAAACACTACAAAAAATAGCCTTTCTTGACGGTCAATTTCTTGACGTATGGTCAAACCCATCAAGGAAAGTCGTTATCTTGACGGTTTTAGACATACGTCAAGAAAATACCCCTTTTGTGTTATTTTAGAAAATTTGATCTGAATACTTGACGATTTTAGATGAACCGTCAAGACAACCTATTATATTTATTGACGGTTTGGTGATAACCATGAAGTAATATAGGTACGGGGAAATTGGCGCGGACATTTCAGCTGCCATTTTGGTAAAAAATAATTAAAAATTTTTATTGTAGAATCTTTGTTGACGGATGTGTGAGCATTTATCCCTCTAGCCTCTCTATTTTTTTGCGTGCCTCTTCTCTCTCCATCCCCCTCTTCCTATACATTTCTCCACATGGCTGGAGATTCCTGCACAACATTCTATATGCTCTCCTCCACCACCTCCTCTCCCTCCTTCCCAAACTCTCCTCCTCCTCCCTAAACTTTCCACAGAGCTCTGAGAAAGAAAAACACTCCAAAAATAGAAAAACAAATCAGAGAGAAGCAATCGAAGAAGAGGAAAAGAAGAAGAAGGAACCCCAATTTTCTCTATCTTTTTCTTCGATCTCGAGGTACGTACGTCCCTAGATTGCTCTGGATCCAAAATTAGGTGTTGGGTTTGCTAAGATTGATCTCATTTTTCTAGGGTTTTTGTTGTTCCACCACCCACTTCCCCTCGAAGTTGTCCTACGTGGTCCCCTCGAACGTCGTGAAGGACCTAGCCGAGGCCGACCGAACGTGGTCAGTGTACTAGGCCGGGTCGAGAGGCTCCTCCACGATCTCCCCCAGCTCCTCTTCCTCTCCCTCCCCCACCCCTGCCAAAGGAAATTTTTTCGGGGGTTTAGTTTATTCTCTTCTCTTCGTATTCTGACTGGTCTGAGGAAGGAAAGGACCTCCACTCACCCACTGCCACCTCCGCTCAGCTTCAACCCCTATCATACTTCAGACAAACAGAAGTATGACTCTGACCCGACGACCGGGGTCCTCTCCGCATGAAAAGGTCCATTTTCTTCTTATTCTCATACACTATATGTTTGTTGCAATGCTTGTTTAGGTAAAGATTTACGAGTAAAACTTTTTAGGGTATATGTGTTCTCTTTTGGGTCCAGGAAAAGTTTGTTGAAACGTCTGTTTGGTGATTAATTCAGGCGGGCATTTTGACATCTCTAAAAGCTTCCATCCAAGAATGCGGTGCAGATACTTGTTGGGTATTTGGGTCGGTTAAGGTTTACCATTTTTTTGTTTTATTGGGGTTTAACTTTGGTAAAATTTGATATCATTTTGCCAAAAGTTTGAATCTTTATTTGTGCAAAATTTTCTAATTATTTTAGGAGAAAGTTAGAGAAAGATTTGCAAAGGATGTGGGGGTGGAAAAGTGAGGTATTTGAATTATGAGTGGAAGGGGTAGAGACATTAAAGAGAACTACAAGTCTATATAGTATAATTATTTCTGATAATGAGCCTTAGTTGTTTATATAAAAAAATCCTCAAAATAAAATTTACTTCAGAACTCAAAGTATGGATGTTAAGTTATTCTGCTACTAATTTGAATTGGTCATATCTTGGTCTTCCATATGTGTATTCTTGCATATTATGGGATGTGAACCCACATATATATATAGCCTTATTCATTCTCTTGATAAGGAGTTGGTGGCCCTGTCACCCTCATTTTTTCACTCAAGGGTAGTTTGATAATTGACAAGGATAATTTTATTTTAGGTTTAATTATAATTAAAATTTGTGCATGCATGATTATTTGATTATTGTATTATTGTTTGATAGTTGTAGTTTTGTTTTAGACTTGTGTAATAGACCAAACCCAATTATTAGAATAAATGAACCAACTTTTAGTTGAGTTAGATTTAGCCCATTAAATTAGGCCCATGGATTAGGAGGTTTGATTAATTAGAGAAACCATTAGACTAGAACCTTCCCTCCTTAATTAATTTCTTCATGAGAGGCTCCAAGGGGTATTTGGGACTTTATAAATTGCTTAGGGAGGGGGTTACATGGCCGGCCCTTAGTAAGAGGAGAGAGAATGCTCTCATTTTATAATTTTCCAAATTCTAGATCTATAATTTTTTCTCTTCCAATTCCCTCAATTCCCTCATCAATTCTCCACCAATTCTTCACCAATCTCTTTCTAAATTCCTCATTGAGGTTTCTACACCAAGTATCTACAAGAAGGAAGTAAGGAGTAAGGAGGAGGAGGCCAAAATCTATAAGGAGAGGAGCTACTTGGTAATTAGGGACTTTTCATTGGGAATCCATCTTCCAATAGGTACAATTCAGTTTTCTCCCCTTCTAATAGACTCTAGATATGAGATTTAACCATGAGAAACTAATCCACATGCATAGGCTACCCATAAGAAGTGGTTTTAGGTTCATCGGAGACCTACGATGGAAGTTATGACCAATTTGGTACCAATTTTGGGGAAATTCCGAGATTGGCACATGTAGTGCTTCTCATTGGGTCTAATAGATCTAAATGACACTTGATTGCTTGTTTGTGACTAGTGTCGCATCCACAATTGGATACGTGTAGGCCGTATCTCGTCAATTTGACGAAACGGATTGATTTTGGAGATTTTCCTCCGACACAAGGCCTTTTGCATATCACATTGTGACACAGACACGTAGATAATCTAATTACTATACATATTGTTCATAATTAAGATTTTAGACTTGCTCGTATCCTCCGAGATGCGTTTGGTTGTGTGTTGGGGCCGTATCGCAAGCGTATTATAGAGAAAGTGTGATACGGGTGCGGTGCACTCCACGTATTTGTTGTTTGATCATTTTTTCTATACGTGCATGTGTATTTATATATATGTAAGCTATCTATATAATACATAGTGTATATAATGGTGTATTTTTGTTTGAGTTGTTATGTATATATATATATATATATATATATATATATATATATATATATAGCTCATGATTTATATGTAAATGTATAAGTACTTGTGTTGATTATATATATATTGCTATATATATATGTTTGTTTATACATATAGATAGTTGGGTATCTATGTATATATAGTTGTACAAGGAGTATTTATCTACATAGAGGTATATAGGTGAGTTTTAATATATAATAGTTAAATGGAGTGTATATATATATATATATATATATATATATATATATATATAGTTTAACATAGAGTGCTATGTATCTATATTTATAAATATATGGTTGTGTTGTGTGGTGAGATGTCTGTGAGTGTTGTGTTTTGTGTTATGTCTATATATATGTAACTAGTGATTGTGGTGTGTGGTGTATGAGGAGACTCGGGCAATGGAGAGTAACTGTGCAGCAGTGTAGTCACAGTGGGATCGAGTGGCAGCAGTTTTGGAGTGAGCAGTATGGATCACAGTCACTGTGCAGTCGAGCACTATACAGTCACTATGCAGTGTACACGGGTGGTCACTGTGCAGTTTGTACACTGTTTTAGGGTGCAGGAGATTTCAGCAGCTGCTGTACAGTCAACTAGTGAGGGGAGCAGCAGCCAACAACATTTGGGTTCCTCGACTGTGCAGTTCTCACTGCACAGTGTCTGATCAATCATCCACTATGCAATAGCATAGTAGCAGTTCTTGTAGCCTCGACTATGCATTTCAGCTTTGTGTTTTTAGTTGGTGTTTAGTTAGTTTACTTTTAAGATATGGGTTAGTTAGCTCTTGAGGTTAGTTAATAGTTAGATAGATAGATGTTCATTGGTTAGTATTAATGTTAGCTACTAGTTTAGTTTAATAGTTAGATAGATATGTATATTTATTAGCCTAGTAGCTATATGTAGTAATTAATATATGTATCTATGTTATATAGGAGTAATTGATATGTTAGGATGTAGGTATATGTATATATACATTGATATGAATTATATGTTAGTAGTTATAGTCTTTAATAGCTAGGAGTAGCATATGGTTTAGTATTGGGGTTAGGCATATATTAGCTATATGTAAAAGGTTTTGGTTTACCTTGGGATACCAAGGTATCACCAAGGTATTGGGCCGATTCCCAAGGTATTGAGTTTGGGTATCGAGTTAGGTGCGATAAGCATTGGTGCAAAGCCAAGGTATCATATTTAAATTGATATTGTAATATTTGACTTGAATATATATATAAAACCTTATTTTCAAATTAGAAACTTGCGTATCTTGGGATACGGCTCTTTGAATGCATTGTTGTGTCTTAGCTTGCTAGCATAGCATAGTTTTATAGTGTATCGACTTAGTGACTTAGCATTAGACTCTTACAACCTAAATTTTATTGGTTTGACCTATAAATGGCATATTGACTTAGAATTGCATCAACTTAGCTTATTTTTATTCTTAAACCTTGTATTGATGCAACATACCATATATAGGTTGTGAGACACCGGCTTGGGCATCGAGAGACACACCTTGCTCATGATATCAGGCGAGTACATTTCTCTGATAGTTTTTAATTAATAATATTATATATATGCATGTTCTAGAATTGTATACATTGACCCCGAGACAGTAATTTTATGGACTGGTGCTATATGGATCCCGTCATGAGATGTTATCCCCTACCGTGTTCAGCGGGTACTCGTGTACATTGTATCTCATCGTGTATATTGGATATTGATTATATTTCATGTTCACACACTGCTCGTGTTCAGTGTGCTTATTCATGTACACCCACCGCTCGTATTCGGTGGTTATGATATTTGTGTACATCCATTGCTCGTACTCAGTGGTTATATTTCGTGTTCGTAGCATGTCGTGATTTGATCCATCGGTATTAGTTGGGGGTGGGAAAGTAGGAGTTGATTATGTGATCAAAGCCATTGTTACATCGTATACATTCTAGTTACATACCTCACTTGTAATCCATCTTACCTGATCATGTTCACCCAACCCGATCACATAATGAACTTGTATTCTGAGGCACATTAGTTTAGATTGCTGTTTACTTCATCATATTATGATATTCATATTATTGATCTATATTCTTGTACATTACCTGTATATCTATTATTCATCATTCATATGTTTAGTGATCTTGTATTTCATTTCTATATCTGTTTATATGCTCGATTATGCTATTGAAACTACTTTCAGAGGTATGTACTTTGCTCCAATCCTGACTGGGTATATTTTTCTAGATGACTGGCCTATAGAGTAGTGTCCCACATTCTACGGGGCGCAGGATGGCGTACCTATGGAGGATACTCTTATAGACCAGAAGGACTTAGTTGCAGAGCCTGAGGAGATCTAGATTATTTGTATTGGATTATATTAGACTATTCTTTTAGTGGATTCACAATATTGTATTAGTATTTCAGTTTGTGGATTGTATCTTTATTCTTTCCTTCGCTATTACATTCGTGTATTATTCTTCCTTAGTAGTTTTGTGATTGAGATTAGATATACTTGTGAGATACCATATTGCTCCTCTGTTCGGAGTTGAGATGATTGGCATGTACCATATTATATTGTTGAGATGTTAGATAGTTAGAAATGACCCAGACAGCGTTCTACCGTCGAAGCTACGGTGTAGGCCGGCCGTAACCACGTACTCGTGTCCGAATATCCGGGTGTGGATCGTGACACATTTTTAGTGGTGGCTCATGCAGGTCTAGATAGATATCGTAGTTGTGCTCGTCTAGAGTACTACTACGATCCTGTTTTAGGAAACATGATTTAGGCTGAAGTTTACTCAATCACACCTAGGAAAATTCCAATATCTGTTTTGCGAATCCTTATCTATTGAATATTGCTTTACTTTGAGTAAAGTTATATCCTTCTTTGATGATATCATATCATATTCAATATTGATTCCGTATTTCAATCTATCTTCATGATTCCGCCGAAGACGCGTTCCCAGCAATCAGGTGCCGCAACAGCGAGATCAGTCACTTCATCACCCATGAGGGCAGCACCCTCAGACGATGGTCCAGCACCTACGTTCAGGAGGTCAGCTTCACCGGTCCAGGTGGGCTTATCGGCAGTAGCTTTTGGAGTTGCTCCCACTCCATTACCGAGGAGAGGACAGACAGTTTTCGAACATCTTCTACCTCCACCACCTGTGGTTGATCAGATGCAGATGTTCACACTCTTCCAGTAGATGATGGAGGTACAGTAGCACCAGTCAGAGGTCCTGTGACAGAGCATGGAGAATGCTCACTAGATCGTACTTACAATAGTTGAGAGAGCTACTACAAGCCAGCCAAAGATGACACCAGCTCAGTTTATTCCGCCTCAGCCGAGGCCGGGTACCATCATCGACTTTAAGAGGATGGGCCCGAAGGACTTCAGGGGCACAGAGGGGATTATCTATGCGGACGAGTGGATCGAAGACATTAAGAGGAACCTGTAGTTGGCATAAATTCCAGAGATGCTACAGATAGAGACTGCGAGTTGTATGATGTTCGACATTGTCCTGACATAGTTTCGGACAGACCCGAGGATTTCAGTACCAGGACTCTCTTGGGAAGCCTTCAAAGAGCTTTTCAAGGAGAAGTTCTTTCCAAACGTGTATCTTACATCTTTGGAGAGTTAGTTCCAGTACCTCGTCCAGGGAGGTATGTCAGTGGACGAGTATGCGGCGGAGTATTACCGGCTAGGTCACTTCGTGGAGAGTCATAACCCTAGGGCAGAGCGAGAAAGTTCAGGAAGGGCTTGAACCGGGAAGTCAAATCCCACACCAAGGAAGATTCTACCATCACCTTCGAGGAGATACTCAGGCAGGCACAGAGAGCAGAGGATGACTTAGAGCTTGGCTCTAAGAGGCAGAGGGACACAGGAGGATCCAGCAACTATACGGTTCCAGTGAAGAGGCCTCACTTCTAGCAGCAGCACCAGAGGTCGTACCAGCACCAGAGGCAGCAGTATCATGGGCCAGCTAGAGAACCGGCTCAGCAGATGCATCAGATCCAGAGGGCAGCAGTTTCTTGTACTTTCTGTAAGAATCAAGGACACGGATGGGACGTATGCAGGATAAGGATAGGCTAATGCTTATTCTGTGGATCGGAAGATCATAAGTTGTGGGCTTGTCCCAAAGTCCCAGCTCGTCCAGCTCAGGGTGGAGGACAGGCACAGAGGGCACCCGCTAGACCACCAGCGGGCCAGCAGATAGGACCTCTTCTACCACAGCAACAGCAGTTTTCCCAGCATCAGCAGCAGAGAGGAGCGCAGCGACATGGGCAAGATTTTGCCTTGACTTTCGAGGAGGAGGAGCCGATTGGCAATGTCATCTCAGGTTCAGTTGATTGCTTTTTAGCTCATGTTTTTTTCTGGTGCTTCTCATAGCTTTGAATCTGTATCTTTTGCTTTGAGGCATCGCCTTGAGTTTGAACCGTTGGCGAGGACTTTCAAGATCATGACCGGGGGTGGCATCATCCTGGTCAGTGATGTTTGCAAGAACCAGAGAGTTTATTTAGGAGGCCGAGAGCTGAGCGTATGTTTACTTGTAATACCACTTCCAAGTTACGATATAGTACTCGGGATGGATTGATTGAGTAGACATCACGCTAGTATCGATTGTCATAGAGGCAGAGTTTTATTTCAGACGCCAAGAGAGCCGGAGTTCGAGTTTATCCGAGGAGCAGAGTAGAGCAAAGGCAATTTTTGTGGAGCTTTGGTCGAGGAGCAGGAGCTACCACATCCGTTGATTGCAGAGTTCTTGGATGTCTTTCCAGAGGAGTTTCCGGGGTTGCCACCGAACAGAGATATGAAATTATCTATAGATTTGGTGCCAGGCGCAAAGCTGATCTCTCAGCACGTCTATTGAGTAAACAACAGCGAACTGGCGAAGTTGAAGAAGCAGGTGGATGAGTTGTAAGAGAAAGGCTTTATCCGTTCCAGTTCATCACCATGGGGTGCTCCAGTACTTTTTGTACCAAAGAAGGATTGGTCGGTACATATGTGTATCGACTACAGGGCACTTAATAACCTCACTATCAAAAACAAATATCCGTTGCCGCTAATAGATGACTTGTTTGATCAGTTGAGCGGAGCAAAGGTATTCTCCAAGATAGACTTGAGGTCAGGGTACAAACAGGTGAAAATGAAGAGGGAAGACATCCCGAAGACATCTTTCAGGACTCGTTATGGACAGTTTGAGTTCTTGGTGATGCCGTTTGGGTTGACCAACGCCCCGATAGTGTTCATGAACCTGATGAAGAAGGTACTTCATCAGTACCTGGACCAGTTTGTTTTAGTCTTCATAGATGATATTCTGATATATTCGAAGACCCCAGAGGAGCATGAGTAGCACTTAAGGATTGTTTTGGAGACCTCCAGGAAGGAGAAGCTGTATGGCAAGTTATCGAAGTGCAAATTCTTCCTTGATAAGGTTGAATTCCTTGGGCATGTCATTACAGGAGGTGGAATCTCGTTGGACCCAAAGAAGATCTCAGCAGTTGAATCGTGGTCTACCCCGAGTTTTATGGCAGAGATCAGGAGCTTCCTCGGATTAGCAGGCTACACTGGAGGTTTGTTCAGGACTTTTTCAGACTTGTAGAGCCACTGACTAGGCTAACCAGGAAGGACGTAGAATACGTCTGGACTGAGGATTGTCAGTCAGCATTTGAGGAGCTTAAGAAGAGATTGACTACATCTCCCATCTTGACACTACCATCAGGAGCAGGAGGATTTTTTATTTACAGTGATGTATCAGGGAAGGGTTTGGGTTGTGTATTGCAGCAGCACGGGAAGGTGATTGACTATGCTTCCAGGCAATTACGCCCGCATGAGAAGTACTACCCTACCCATGATTTAGAGTTGGCAAATGTTATCTTAGCTCTCAAATTGTGGAAATACTATTTATATGGAGAGAGAGTAGAGATCTTCACAGACCATAAGAGCTTAAAGTATGTATTTACACAGAAAGAGCTCAACATGAGGCAACGACAATGGTTGGAGCTGATGAAAGACTTTGACATATCTTTGCAGTACATCCAGGGAAGGCCAACGTAGTCTCGGATGCTTTGAGTAGATATTCCGTGGGTATGTGCTTGACTAGAGACAGACATTTATTGGCAGATATTGACAGTTTGGGCATTGAGGTATTGATTTCGGGAGTCACAACACAGATATGGGGACTTCAGGTTCAGTCGGAGCTGATGGACCGAGTCAGAGCCGGACAGTATGAGGATGAGTCTTTGAGGAGCATAAGAGCACAAGTTCAGATCGGGCTGGCAGAGGACTTTATCGTCGCAGATGATGGATCATTGTTACACGGTACCAGGTTATGTGTACCGAGAGGAGCATTGCGCGAGGAGATTCTGTAGGAGGCACATCGTTCTTAATACTCTATGCATCCTAGTGCCAACAAGATGTATAGAGACATGAGGTAGCATGTATGTTGGTATGGCATAAAGCGGGAGGTAGCTAGCTTCATGTCCAGATGCTTAGTTTGCCAACAGGTCAAGGCAGAGAGACAGAGACTACGAGGATTGCTTCAGCATTTGCCCATTCCGGAGTAGAAATAAAAAAATGTGACAATGGATGTTGTATCGGGACTTCCGCATTCTACAGGAGGCAAGGATGCGATTTGGGTCATCGTGGACAGGTTGACCAAATCTGCCCACTTTCTGCCATTTAAAGTAGGTACATCTACGAAGAAGCTTGCGGAGATGTATATGCACCAGATTGTCAGATTATACGGTGTTCTAGTGAGCATAGTCTCGGATCGGGATAGTCGCTTAATATCCTATTTTTGGACAAGTTTGTAGGCTAGCTTGGGCACTCAGCTCAAGTTCAGTACCTCCTATCACCCTCAGACGGACGGACAGTCGGAAAGGACTATTTAGATTCTCGAGGACATGCTACGCACCTGTGTTTTGGATCTTGGAGGTTCTTGGGAGGATCACCTTCACTTGGTAGAGTTTTCATACATCAACAGCTACCAAGCCAGCATTGAGATGTCACCATTCGAGGCGTTATATGGACGAAGGTGTCGCACTCCGTTGTCCTGGTATGATGTTGGGGACAGAGCTTTATTGGGACCATAGATGGTAGTGGATACAGCAGAGAAGGTGAAGCTTATCAGGGACAGACTTCGAGTGGCATAGGACAGGCAGCGACATTGGGCCGATAGCCACCGGAGACCTTTGGAGTTTGAGGTATAGCTTTAGTTTTATCTTGCTTGTATTTATTTGGTTGTTGTTTGTTATAGTGCTAAGGTTATGTTTCGTGCTAGGTTGGCGGTCTGGTTTTCTTGAGGATTTCTTCGACACGTAGTACGATTCGTTTTGGTGGAGGTGGCAAGCTTAGTCCGCGATTCATCGGTCCTTTCAGTATTGTAGAGAGGGTCGGTGCAGTCGCTTACAGACTAGAATTACCACCTGCACTGGAGGGAATGGACAACGTGTTTCAAGTTTCACAGTTGATACGGTACGTGGCAGATCCAGTCTTGTGTTGGATCACTCGGAGATAGAGGTGGGCCCTACTCTCAGCTATCCAGAGCAGCCAGTGGAGATTCTGGATCAGAGAGAGAAGGTGCTGAGGAACCAGACGATTACTTTGGTGTGCGTCGTATGGAGGCATCACTCGCCAGGAGAGAGTACCTGGGAGCGAGAGACCGAGATGCGCGAGCGATATACATATTTGTTCGAACCGTGAGATATAATTCTTTCTTGAATGGAAGGAGGAAAAAATTCTACTATACAAGCACTTGTCAATACTTGAGAGCCAGTTACTAAAATCTACTATAGTTGTATTATAGACCTGTTTTTATGGACAATATGTCTCTAGACTTGAAATTCTCTTCTTATCAACTTTCTTCTCCAAATGCTAAGTTGAGTCATTCGCACTCGAGTCGGATAAGAGTAGACACCATTATATCATCTTACATTAAATTAGTTTGTTAAGTCAAATGCCTTATTTTAAATTTTCAAAGTTATGATTCTCGGGTTTTCTTTCAGATAGGCTCGTATAATGTATAAACAACATTTATGTGATAAGCAGAAGAAACATGCAGCTATGAAAGAAAATAATAATGAGGAGGAAACATGGCAATTACCCCTTGATAGAGGTACAGAACTAGCATACGACATGGTGCAACATATCAACTTGTCTTTATTCCAATCATTTATTTCCTAATGTTGTCTAAATATTTAAAATTTTGCATTGATTGATAAGGTAACAACTTAATTTCCAGCACCATATCTTGTTTGTATTTTAAACTATTTATACTCTGTTTGAAAGTTTTTTAGCGATCTTAAAATTTGTAAATTACAAGATGATCCTTTTTTAAAAGACATCTATTGTTTCCTCTGCTCTTAGATAACCTTCAAACTCGTTCATTTCAAGTCAACCACAACTGAGAATGAAATTTTTCTTTATTTTTTTTGTTGCATTACTTGTTTTGTTAAATAGTACAACTTCCTCATGATGCTTGATCATGGAATTTCTTTTCTGAAAACTAGTTTCATAGAAATTTGATGATTTTCTTATTATGTGGTTAATTTATTCAGAAACATGTTTTACCAAGTTGTCCATGCGTCTGGTTTTTCATTTAACACCAATTATGCTTGTTCCCTTAAAACTAAATGAGAAAGTCTTTTTTTTTTAATTTTTGTAGGTATTTTCAGAAATAAAGGATCTAGTAAATGAGGTTAAATCAGTTAAATTGGTTTCTCCAACTCTAATTAGTGGTGCTTTCTCCACTATGGCCTCCTTCAATCTTCCGAGAGAAGCCCAATTTTGCAGTCAGAAGCATTCAACATACAAGAAAATAAATAATACTTTTTTATCCAACGAGGATGTAGATGTAGCTAGCTTGTCCAATGTTGAGCAGCAAGAAAGGATGAGATCATCCATTTATGTGAAGGACAGTTAACAAGATAAATGATGAAGAGTCATATCCAAAATGAGGCGTAAAGTACTTACTTATTCTGGTCTAGTCCAGATCATATAGAGGAGTTGTTGAATATCGAAATGGGTCCGTAAGTTATATTTTAAACTATTTTAATTGCTCGTGTAATTGATATTTTGGCAATGGCTATTGCTTAGTTACATGTATCTAGATGTTCCTTAATAAGCTCACGTCGTTATCATTCACTTGTTTGGTCCTGCTTGTTTATTTATAATTCAGAATTCAAATCTGATAATTTTCTAATATATATATAATAGTATAGAGGAATATCTGGAGCATCCATACTAAGTACCAGTTATAGAAAGAGTCTCTGGGAATGCCACACTTTGCAAATTTGCAAGATGAAAATATGGTAAATTAGTAATATAAATATGATATTAGGCCACTATAAATATGATATTAGGCTTGATTATTTATACTATATTGAGTTTTAACATGCCCTTTCTTACATCTTCCACTTAAATGTACTTCAAAGGTTCACTCCTATATGATTTACACTTCTATCTGATTTATATGTTGATTTGTTCCTCGCATGCAGGTAGGAAGCTTTAATAATGCAGCATAGCCATGAGTGAAGGAGATAAAGGTGTTTATCCTAAACTAAAAAAGCATTGATGTGCAAAATATAACATGGACGTTGCAATTATTACTTTTTTGGGTACCTAATCACCTATAGATAGTTTACTACTATTATTATAAATTGTTCTCCATATTCTAATTTTGGATATATTGGTATCATTTAGCATTTTCTATTAATATTGGCTCAGCTATCAAGTAGAAATGCTTATGTTCGGCAGGCTCCACTCTGATCGAGCTCAAATTATTGAACAACCTCTAGAAAAAAAATATAAAATTCATGTAAAAACTGGATCTTTTAGACTCATACTTGTTATTAAAGAAAACTACATCTTTAAGAGTAGTTTGATACTTGAATACTACTTTAACATGATACTTAAAGATTTCTTCTGATAATTGAATACTTGTTATTAAAGAAAAGTGCATCTTAAAAAATTAAGTAGAAGATTCTAAACCAAGTGGAAGATTCCAAGCAAGTAAGTATATTATGAGTTGATAAAAATATAGAGAAGCCATAATCTGCAAAAATGGCAGACCATTGTCAATTCTAAACCACCACTAAGAGCAAGTCCTTGAATAACTGCTACCAAAGGCTTCTTGGCATCTAACAAAAATAACCTACACAATAGATACAAGTAAATGAGTAAGAACACTTTTTAGATTCAAATAAATATGGGAATATGAACCTGATAAAAGTATAGAAGATACACCTTATAGGTAACATGAAGATTTATGCAAAGGGAGTTAGTAGTAACCTTCATTCTGTTCGCAACAAGTTCAACAGATACATCTAGAAGAAGTTTTTGATCTCTTGGTAGCCTAAAGCAGATTAATGGTAATAAAAGTCTAACTAGCTAGCTCTAGTAGAAGTTTTCTTCTACATACCTACAATTGATGTGTATCCCTCTTCTTTAAGGCTGTCTTATAGCATGATAACTTCTTGTGTCATCGCATTTATAATTTACTATGAAAAGAAGAAGAAGATAGTGTCTTAATGCATATGGCACTATGTTCAACAATTTAAAGCTTACTTATTTGACCTAATGACATTGTCAACTATCCAAATTGCTTACGATACATGACCCCTAAAGTGCATATTGATTGAATGTTAAACATGATTATTTTTCTTGTAGTGTTTAAACACAACCCGACCCCTCACCATAGCTATCAACCCAAATTCTTACTACCTAATGGAACCACTTGCTAATACACATATGCTACCCCACTACACCCAACCCAATACACTCTGAACACCCAAAATCTTTACCTCTACTACACATACAACAGACCATCAACCCATACCACTGATATACTATAACCCAGTGTAATATAGAAACATAACACTACCAATCCCTACTGATAAGCTAGATCTCTAAGGACTTTAGCTAATAGGAATGATACTGAAAACTTTCTAACTTAACTGATACTAATTTATACTAGCTTATAATAGGAATTCTTCTAACTTCTTTTAAATATTCAAGTACTGCTACTCTGATACTAGATATAGATCTACTGGATTCTGGATTGCTGATACTAGAAATTCTTCTAACTGCTGCTACAATGTTCAAGTGTTTGAATTGCTATATGTTCTTCTTTCTTCTCTAGATATGTTAGTGGGCTGAATTGTAGTGTTGTCCAACTGCTTCTGGATTGCTTCTCAACTATACTAGTATAACTCTAATACTGGCACTTGTGCTTCTGCTTATGGACTACTTTTGAACTATACTTTGGGTTCAGCTATATATTTTGTTATATAATTAGACAAGGTGCCATGTATTTTGTAAATATAAGTTTTGGATGTTTGATATATTGTACAAGACCATATCTTTTTGTTATTTAGATAAGTGGTTGGATGTTTGTAGTGTACAAAAGCGCATTTGTTACTAGAAAATTATGTGTATTATAGTTCTTAGATTTTTGAAGTGTTCTGGATTATACTGATATTATATTGGTAACTAGCAAAGGGGAGCATATAATATATAATTATAAATTGAATTTTGATTAAACAAAAATTATCATCTCTTAATGGTTATAAAACGTCAAGAAATATATAAATTTTGCAATAAAATATCATTTCTTGACAGTTTTTAAACAACAAGAAAAGTTTTTCTTGACGGTTTTTCAGTCAAGAAAGGTTTTCCTTGACGGTTTTTTCAAGTCAAGAAAGGGCTTTCTTGATGGTCATTATCCATCATCTAGGCCCCAGTTAAGAATTTTTTTTATTTTCCTTGACATTTTTTTGCTATATTTTTTTGATGATTTAAAACAATCAAGACAGTTTTCTTACTTGATGGTTAAAAACTGTCAAAAAAACTAACCCAGAAATTGTCAAGAAAATTCAGACTTTTCTTCACTCTGGCCTAGATGACGAATCCAAAACGGTCAAGAAAACCCTTTCGTGACCGAAAAAACCCGTCAAGAAAAGTCATTTTTCTTGTAGTAGAACGAGGTTCTCCCGCACCCTGCACATAATTTGGTGGATTATCAGTACATTGAATGCACTGGTGGGGAGACTTCTTGCCCGATCAACAAATCCAAACAATTTCAATTATTTATGTGCATTCTATCATTGTTATCTTTCTAGTTTTTCCTTAGAATCAGTTTTATGGCAAAGATGTAAAGCCTAACTTGTGTGGTAGTGCACCGTACGATATAAGAGTTACACGGAGAGACTTACCAACTTACCAATTATCCTTTCCTTTCTAAGGTAAAACAAGTTAAACAAAGCACGAATATATATAATAAAATCCAAGAAAATTGCATAAGGAAACACAAGTGTCACTAGCGGGTTCTGATTCAGGTGCACGAGTTACACGGATTACTCAGAAGTGTTCCAAAAGATTGCTCAGGTGCTCAATTATGTACAAATGTCTAATATTCATATCCGATCAGGTATTACAGATTACTAGGTGTGATGCAATGACTCGCACGCAGATTGTCGCTAAGCGAGGTTGACTTAGTCTATATGAACATGAGTCGCTGGCATATCCATAAAGGATAGGTTATAATCTTGGGGAGGTTAGGTGCGTGAGGTAAAAGTCGCTACACGCCACCTCCGCTCGGGAGTGTATGGGGTGCAACACAAGGCCAAGGGGCAATCCACTCTATCCCTCCCACTCAATGAGTGGCTATCATGAAGTTCTGTCCGGATCGGATAGGCCCGGTGCCTCGGCGATCGTCCGCAGGAAATGATTCACGAGATTCACGACACGACATGTTCAATCTTGATTCTTGTTCTGAATGAGTATTGCTCCATGAGCTGTGATTCTTGCTTTACTTGACATGATGCAATCCCTTAGTTTGGGAAATACCTTAGCGACCTAACGGTCCTGAATACTTTCAGGTTCATACTTGTACAAAATGACTATTCAATAGTCTTCCGGGTAACTAGATGAATACAATACATGGATAGTGTTACTGGTTGTGTCATAAATCTATGAGATGAGCATAACGAATATGTAAATTAGACAAGCATTGGAACAGTATGAATATAACTTAAGAAAATATGCGGCATAGCCATACTTGAAAACATAAGCCATTATGCTAGCACGGTCTAAGGGATAGTGCAAGAAACCAATATTTATACAAATTTTATTTCCATGATCTAACACAAACAATACAAGATGTGATTATTCTCTTAGCTAAGTGCATTGTATTCTTATTAGCATGCAAGGGGTTATCGCTTAGCGATCTAGCATATATATCCAAAATCTTAGGTGTGCTGGCCAAGCAAAGACAAGTTCATCGTAGCCACCCACCTAAATGAGGGATTGTCTAGGACAAGCGAGACTCCGAGTGAACCGCTGAAAACTCCAAGTCCAAGTGCTGATATGTCATCTTGTAGAACTGAGAAAAGTAGGCTATTATATAATACACCACTCAAAAAAAAATTATCCTCGAAATGTACTAAGATAGAACTCATCCAAGAACAACACTTCTATTTCAACTTGAACTTATCATATTTATCTTCAAATCCATGAGTACACTTATCATTCCTTTATCCAATTAAACTATGACTATATCCTTGTAGTCTATCAAATCCTTGCCTCAATCTCTACTGCGCCTAGCGCAGAGATGTACTACTCAAACACAGGGGTATGCTATAACTTGCTCACACAAGGGACAAACTAGAACTAGGTTGAACCACCCAATGTTCTATCACTTATCTTTTGAGTCATGAACACGTTCCAACAAATCACTTGGTATCGCCTGACTAAATCCAGTGTTATGCCTAACCAAAATCATAAAATTCCTTAGAACTTTAACTTCAATATCTACCAATTTTTTGCATGTGACATTTCTCAAATCTAGATCCAAATCGTATTTGATACACGGTCCTCTATCCCAAGCCATCGCTCAATCACGCTAGAAATATTATACTATTTTTCAAGTTTATCACTTGACGCCTACAAGTTTTATCTTTCAAAAACTTATTCATCGAACAAGACTTAGCCGATCTCTTATTCATACCTTATGCATATAACAATCATATTCTTCCAAACACGATATATATTTCGATGATATCATATGCATCCTAACCAAGTCAGAATTCATGTTTATTCAATATTCAAGAATGATCTTCAACTTCCCACCATCCTAACACATATCAACTTATATCTAATCCATTTATCAATACTTCCCTTTCATTTCTAATCAATACTTGCTATTACATGATTCATCCTTAAGTATCTCTCGCCTTATGAAATTACCATGATACCACGAGCGGAGTCAATTAAAATCCAAGTCAATTCTAATTCGATTCAATCCCTTGTATTATACTAACATCGAGAACATCTTCCAGGCACACGATTTCCATTCATGTTCAATGCGTCGTCCAAGTTTTCTCATGATTCATTTGATATGTTCAACACCAACGCAAATCTGACAAGTCCTCGATATTAACTTATAATTTTGCTTGCATGATCCATTCGATTTCAAGTAATTCTATCGACAAATCCCCAATTTTTATCATTTGTTTTAATCACGTTGAATACCAACTCTTCTAAGGCACATATCTCAAAACAATGTTCTAATTCTAAATATTGTTGCCCCAACACTGAAGTCTTATTCAGGTAATTCTAAGGTCGATCGCACCAACATAAATCTCGTTAATGAGTCATTTGCCTAACCACTAGATCAGCTCATAGGTCATAGTTATAATCACGATCACCATCCATAATTTGTAAATCCAGAGTACCACGATCACCTAAAACTAAGGTTAAACCATTGTTCGTTCGTACGGGATATTCTACCCAAGCTTGCATCACTCAGATTTCTAACAGCAAGCATAGATCATCCTATCCAAATAAAATATCTCAAACCAGGGATATGAGTCTGTTAAGTAAATCCATCCTAAGATAAAATCTATAGTAACACAATCCTTGATGCATCATGTGATATCGCATGTCCAACATGTCAATTTGTATGGTCTATCTCCTCAGAAGTATCCTCTAAGGTCTACTTATTCATCTATCCAAGTCAAGTTCACCACGTCATGATTTAAATCTCTAAACCATAATTCTTATATTGTAATCTCTAAATCGTTCGACATAATTCACGTATTCGTTAACAAAACCATCAAGCACTACTTGCATCAATTTTCAAGCTAACTTATCCTTGACTTTAATTCATTCTCCAACCATGTACTAGAGCAATCCTCAACACTAACCGAGTTATCCATGGTTATGTGTTTATTTTATCCAATTTATAATTCATATCATATCTCTTCCTAAACATTAATCCCATTGCATCGATCCAAGGTCTGTCTTCAAGCATTCATTTCTCAAGTTTGCGTTGATCACAAATCTATCATTCATTAACTAGAGAATCCTCGAGCCCATGTCTACCAATCTTTATTGTGTTCTATTTTATCGAGTTCATCAATATAACCATCAAAAATATCTTTGTACTATATCGCATCGTTGAACCGATTATTAACGTCTAAGTTATACACAGGATCAATTCTTATCGTCATTTGCATATCATCAACCCAACCTAATTTTTATTTCTAACATCAAATTTGATTTATCATTTTTTTTTTGAATAATTGAATATCGTCCAATCCAAATTCTCTTACACGTTAACTCTTGCTCGCGCTATCACTTGATTAAGTTATCTTCCAATTATACTAGTTTTATTGATATCTAATCATATTCACTTGTAGCTGCATTCGAGTTTCGCATACCGCTGAGTCTGGATCGTGCACACATTTGAGGCGTCCCCCAAGTATATGAATTTTAAACAAGCTTAGTGATAGATAAGTTGGTTTGAGTTTAACATATCGCTGAGTCTGGATCATACACATATTTAAGGCGCCCCCGAAATACATGTATTTCATTCAGCTTAGCGATAGTAAAGTCGGTCAAGTTACGGTGAAGGCACCACAAATTCCATGAAACTTTCAATCTTCGATACGAAGTCCATCTGTTTGATCCAATTCTCACGTATCAAATAATCTCTTCTGATTTTTTATACTTCCTCGACCAAGTCATTCATTTCAAATACTTATCCGACATCATCCCAACTTCTATACAATTTCTATATAACCGTTTGAGTAATTCTTGCACGAGATACATGATATCAATCTTATTATGATACACATATTCTAAGGCTTTATACTGATCTCTTGCACGACTTTTATTACTGACCAGCTCATTGCTATACCGAAATCCATGATCCAAAAAATGTTCCTCAAGTTTCCCCAAACACCCCTCAAGTTCAAGCCACACAAAAATCTTTGAAACCATGTTTGCATCGCTAAACATCCAACCGGTGCGTTCCTTAAAATTCAAGCATGATCCTCAATTTAGTATCAACGGTATCATCTTTCCCCAAAAATTAGCTTTATTCGATAGGTATCTCTCAATCTCGTGATTCGAATCCAACTTATTTCATCTGAATGATATTATAATCCCGCACACAAGCATGCTAGCACCAAACAAGTCAAATATATAACACCCATTTCTCAGCACATAAGGTCTTCTGTATAGATATCCTGATCAAGCAAAATACCCACATGAGATCCATTCAACTAGCTATACTTATTGTTTGGAACATCCCTAGGAACATTGAGAGATATCGTCTAACGTATTACCCACGAACGAAGCTACAAGCAGAGAGTAATCGATACGAGACCAAGGACGTAAAGCCGATGCAAGCCTATGTTGTCATGCCCCGTCCCCGCAAGGCCGATCGCCCTAGCTTGGGCGTGATGTCGTGCAAGCCTAGGTTGTGTCCGCGCAATGCCTGGCATAGAACAAGCGATGAGATAAAAAGTTCGTAAGGTCGATATAGCAAAACCATAGAACGAACACAAGTATGATACAAAATCTGCTCTTTATTGATATGAATAAGTATAACAAATGGCGCTAGGCCGAGATTACAAGTCGCTCAAGCTCCCTCTCTCTCAAAACAATAAAGGCGTGCCAAGTGGCTTACAACAAAGAATGATACATAGGCGATGTTCTAACATTATGTTCTGTATATGTGTATCAGCTTCGGACGCAATACTCCAAGGCTCCAAAGCGAACTCCATGCCTTAGCGCTCACGAGGGGACACTCCACACCAAACAAGGTTCTCTCGCACCAAGCACACAATTTTGGTGGGTTATCAGTACATTGAATGCACTAATGGGGAGGATTCTTGCCCGCTCAACAAATCCAAGTACGTTCAATTAGTTATGTGTACTCTATCATTGTTGTCTTTCTAGTCTTTTCTAAGAATCAGTTTCATAGCAAAGATGTAAAGCCTAACTTATGTGGCAGGGCTCCGGGTGATATAAAAGTTACATAGCAAGAATTACAACTTACCAATTATCCTTCGCTGTCCCAGGTAAACCAAGTTAAACCAAGCTTAATATATATAATAAAATCCAAGGAAATTGCATAAGCAAACATAAGTGTTACGAGTGGGTTCTGATTCAGGTGCACGAGTTACACGGATTACTCAAAAGTTTTACAGAAGATTGCTCAGGTGCTGAATTATGTATAAATGTCTAATATTCATATTCGATTAGGTGTTCCAGCTTACTAGGGTGATGCAATGACTCGCACACGGTTTGCCGCTAAACGAGGATGACTTAGTCTATATGAACATGAGTTGCTAACATAGCCCGGGACGGTATGGGGTACAAAACAAGGCCAAGGGGTGTCACGACCCGCACCCGGTGAAGGGGCACGAGTACGTGGGTAGGTTCAGCCTACGCCGCATCGTCAGCGGTAGAATACTATCTATGTCAACTATACTATCAAATCATCTCACAATAAGGTATAATCTGCCAATAATATCTCAACTCCAAGAAGGAGAGCACTAAAATTAATACAACACAATACTCAATCACACATCTATGGCACGAGAAGCTATCAAATAAGTCTTATATAACTATGCAGTCTAAATATAACAACAAAATAGAAATAATATCCAAGTCTCAAATATACGCCAGAAACAAATCCGGTACCAAAATGCTAAAGAAAACTAACTATGATAACTAGTGATCCGGATAAACCTTCTGGCAATCACTCCAGAACTAGTGGGTCCATGCCTGCACCATCTATAGGTCGAGGTCTGTAGTATGTCGGACACCAATCTCCTGGATCCTTTTAAAAATGTTATCCAGTCAGGAATCGAGCGAAGTAGAACAAGATAATCTATAAACTGAAATAGAGTCTACAATATACCATGTGTTTGAGATATTAACTAAATATGTGATCGGTTTGGGAGATTCAATGATTACACTAAGGAGTTAACTCAACCATACATGAAGTGCATTATTAGTTAGTAGCCAATGATTATACTACTAGCCGATAGTTCTTGATCACATATTTAATTGGTATTTCTCCTGTCCCGACTGATACGCTGGATCGAATCATGACACGTTACTAGCCAATATATCCAATGTTTAACCTATAATATTCAATGTTATCCAATACCAACAAGGAGCAGTATTCGATACCACCTTAATAATCAAGGTAACATCTCATGACTGACGATCCAATAACATTACTAATCCATGTACCATCGTGTCAAGAATCATAAGTAACATTTCTAAATAGTTGAATTATAGTTGTAATCAAATAATAAAAACTATCAGACAATGTACTCGCCTGTGGTCCAGAGAAAATGATGAGAAACGGTATCCGAACTCGTATCACACAGACCTAAATATGAATTATTGTATTAGTACAAGATTTTGGAATAAAGATAAGTTAAACTAGTTCAATTCTAGGTCATAAAGCCATTTATAAGTCAAAACAGTCAAACTAGTCAAACTTGGTCAAACTAGCTATTTCTAGGTTGTATGAGTCTAACTTTAGGATATTAGATTCATACACCATACAACTAGGCCACACTAGCTATGTTAGGATACTAAGATACCAACACAATACCGTATCAAAAGATACGTAAATTAAAGATATAAAAATATCATAATATGTATATAAACTCAACAATATTTAATATTCCTAACTAAACTAATGCTAAGTGGATACCTTGGCTTTGTACCAATGCGGTATCGTACCACTACACACCCATCATGATACTCAAACCCAATTACCTTGAGTATCCATCAATACCTTGGGTATCAACCCAATAACTTGATATTACCTTGGTATCACAAGATAATGTGAATCCCAACATATAACTAACTACCAAAAACTTTAAATTATAATCTAACATATATTAATTAGTACCATACTACAATACTTACTACTAACTACTAATACATATATACATACCTACATATATATAACTACTAGAGATATATATATACATACATACCTACATACACACCACTATTAGTGTTATATATATATATATATATATATATATATATATATATATATATATATACATAATGCAGTAACTTACTAACTAGAGATACATAAGTATATATTTATATCTATCTACTACTAACAATAATTACATATACATATAACTATATATCAAGGTAACTAACGTACTAACTTATTAACTAAACTATCAAGGAACTAGTGAATCAAATGACTAATCTAACTAAACTATCAAATACTAGCTAACTACTAACTAATTGTAGCTACTGATACCCTGGTATTGATGTTGCTGTTGCTCCTACTGGATGATGTTGCTGCTGCGTTCGTGCTGTTGCTGCTCGTGCAGTTGCTGCTGCTGCAGCTCGCACGTGCTGCTGCTGCTCGTGCAGTTGCTGCTGCTGCAGCTCGCACGTGCTATTGCGCTCGTGCAGTTGCTGCGGCTGCAGCTCGCACGTGTTACTGCTGCTCGTGCAGTTGCTGCTGCTGCAGCTCGCACGTACTGCTGCGCTCGTGCAGTTGCTGCTGCTGAGCTCGCTGAAGTGCTCGCTACTGCTGCTACAACAGTTGTTGCCGCTGCATGCTGCCTGCTATTGTTCAAGCTGCTGCTGCTACACGCTGTTTCAGATGCTGATACACACACACACAACTACACACATATGCACATATATACAAGCACACATCCATACCTATAAACATATCAATATAAACACAACACTCTCACTTACACACACAAGTATATATATAAATACATAACTATACATATACACATGTACATATATAAACATATATATATATATATATATATATATATATATATATATATATATATATATATATATATATATATATATATATATATATATATATATATATTTTGATGTGTATATATATAGACATAGATATGTATCTCTATTATTTATTTATATGTATATATATATATATATAAATATATCAATATCTGCTGGCTGCTTTCCCTTGACCGTTGAGCTGGATCCAGCTTCAGTGGGAGGTGGCTTTCTGCCGATGACCTTCTGAAAGCCTATATATATATATATATATATATATATATATATATATATATATATATATATATATATATATATATATATATATATATATATATATATATATATATATATATATATATATATACACACACATATGAATACATATATCACTATACATATATATATACATAACCATACAATTATATATCACTAATAGCTATAAACAATTGTATGAAATGCAAGGAAACAAACACGTGGAGTGCATCGTACCCGTATCACACTAGATCTATGATGCGCTTGCGATACGAGTCCACCACACAATCAAAAGTACCCCAAAGGACACGAGCAAGTCTAAAATAATATCTATGAATGATACAAAGAGTTAAATAGACATATACGTGTCCGTGTCAAAATATGACATGCTCAAACCCCCGTATCGGAAAAAAACCACCAAATCAACCTGTATCTCCAAATTATTGGGATACGGCCTACACGTATCCAATTATGGACACGACACTAGCCACACAATCAAACACATGTCTATTTGGTCTAATAGACCAATTGACAAATACAAGATGTGCCAATCTCGGAATTCTCCCAAAATTAACATAAAATACCACATAACTTTCTCCATAGGCCTACTATGAACCTAATTCCAATTTCTATGGGTAGTCTTAGCATATGGGGTAGTTCCTAATGATTAAATCATAGATTTAGAGTCTAATTAGAGAGAAAAAACTTTATTGTACCTACTGGAAGATGGATTACCTATGAAATCCCTAAATTGGGTGAAAAGAGCCTCCAACTTGTAGATCCTTGCTCCTCCTTGTAGATCCTTACTTCCTCCTTATAGATCCTTACTCTAATAGCCTCCAATGATAATTTGGAAAAAAATTAGGAAGAAATTTGGAAGGGATTTGATATGGGAATATAGAAATTTGGTTGAAGAAAATTCTAGACCTAGATTTAAAATAAACAAATGAAGAGAGAGAAAGTTTTCACCCCCTTATATAGACCGGCCCCTTCCCCCTTCCTCAAGCGACTATATAAAGTCTAAAATATCCCTTGGGACCTCTCATAAAGAAATTAATTAAGTAAAAAAGGTTCTAGTCTAATTGGTTTAACTTAATTAATCATCCTACTAATGATTGAGCTTATTATTGGGCTCAATTTTAACTAGAATAAAATATTGTTCCATGGATCTAATCTAAACTAGTTAGGTCCACTAACGCAAGTCCAAAAATAAAATCTAACATGCTAACAATAAATAATAATATAATAAATAAATATTCAACATGCACAATATTTAATTAATTATGAAAAGACTAAAATACCCTTCTTTCCTAGAAAATATGGTAGTGACAAGTCTACCCCCCTTAGAAGAATTTTGTCCTCAAAATTAAAACTCTCACCCCTCTCTCTTGGGCCAGTCATAATCTATTCATATAAATTTTACTATAGTCAAACTGCATCATTCATAGTCTAAAATAGTCCTATCATATAACATACAATCCTACCATTCTACTGAAAAAGAGACCATACTTGGATATAGTCTTTAACTATCATGAATTTTAGTCTCTGCCCTACTGGGGTGTCTCCCTCTACTGGTGCGGAGTAATATACTATACCACTTGTGGCCTATTTTATCTCATACTAAGGATTCACTAATCATCAACCAAGTCAAAATATTTTTAATACTGAGGGTTACCAAATACTAGTGATATAGTTCTAGGTCATGGACATACTTAACTCACTGGCACTTGCTACCTAGGATATTATACCAAAATTTCTTAACTAATCTCTTGCAAGGAATACTTGTGTACTTTTTCAATCATGTGTTCTATTAGCACACCCTTGCCCAACTTGAATACCCCTAATAGGATGCCTACTCAAATTTTGTTACTGTCTACACACGGCACCAGCTCTCATATGCATTTTAGATGACATCCTCAAACCCTGTTACTCATGTCTCTCCTCTACTGCTTGGATTACTTGCACTATTACTTCCAAATAATTTTCTATCCATATTAACTGATACACCAATCTAATATTATCACACATGGTACTTACTGTTAGTAGCACATTACTCAACTAATTCCTGATATATAAACACTAGCACTCTTGATATAGTAATACTAGCTTCCTAACTACACAATATATGCACTTAATGTTCTAGGACACTAGCTTCTTAATACTTACAACAGTTCACCACAACACAACTACCATTCTCGACACTAACTTTATCATTAGATCACCTCATCATACTCACTAGAGCTCATGATCACTTGTATCAAATGCACTGGTTATTAACTTCTATAAGACACATGTTTCACTTCACTCTCAAAGGCAGGCACTTAGTTTCATATCTCTATTGATGTATATGTATCTTTTCTTAAACCTTTTACAGACTAATATACTAATCAGTGATACACTACATATCTTCCATGACCAATCTTAATATTTCTTAACCCATGACACACTATTAAAATTTTTAATTCCCAGGCTTTCACTTCCTGATACTCATAAACTTCTATACTGATACTCATCACCCACTGTGCATTCTGCATACAATTTCTAGATACTTCTTTCACCTATTGCTTCTAACACATCACTAGCCTCAATATCAGGTAATATACCCATTACTAGTCATATACTGGTACACTCCTATCTACTCACATGAAGGCTCTACTTCTAAGCTAAAGAATAATGGGACAAAATCCTACAATAATAGGAGTGGATAAGTATTGAGATGATACTTAAAGAACCAATTTAGGATACACCTAATAATCATACACGTCTATCCGAAATCATGACACTCAGAATCCTTGCCACGCTAGTAAGTATAACTGCGATAAAGATAGATTTCATAACTAAGGTATGCAAACCCTATAATCATGTCATCTAGAATCCTTACCACGCCAACCGATATGGCTGCGAGAAACACTAAATTTTATAACTAAGATATGTACATCTGAAGTTAGGTTCCTACGTTTCTGCCATGCCAGCTAATATGACTGTGATAAACTCTAGGCTCCATAACCAAAGTAAACGTTTCACCTTTCTCACTGTCCTCATCAATATATGTCATCTGAAGATATTGTAATTTAGTCTATAAAATTTATCTCGATATGAATCAAACTCAACAACGAACACCAAGAATTAAATTCAACAACCGATCACCAAGAATCACATTCAATAACAACAAGTGAGAGCGGACAGAACCAAGAAGAAAGATTTGAATTAAAATTTATAATAAGATTCTCAAAGGTCGTCCCAGAAATCTTTCAAAAAATTATGATTGAGTATCCTCTTATCCTAATATCTTATATCCTATATATTTTATCCTATCGCAGGCTCGCAGTAGTACAACTAAGCTGTCGCATATCACACAACTTGTGAAACTTGACCTGCATGGGCCACCATAAAAAATATGTCACGACCCGCACCCGGTGAAGGGGCACGAGTAAGTGGGTACGTTCAGCCTACACCACAGAATCGATGGTAGAACGTTGTCTATATCAACTATACTATCTAATCATCTCACAATAAGGTATAATCTGCCAATAATATCTCAACTCCAAGAAGGAAAGCACTGAACATAATACAACACAATACTCAATCACACATCTATGGCACGAGAAGATATCAAAGAAGTCTAACATAACCATGCAGTCTAAATATAACAACAACAAAATAGAAACAATATCCAAGTCTCAAATATACGCCGAAAAAAAATTTGGTACCATAATGCTAAAGAAAACTAACTATGATAACTAGTAATCTAGACAAACCTCCCGGCAATTACTCCAGAACTAGTGGGTATATGCCTGCACCATCTATAGGTCGAGGTCCGTAGTATATGTGACACCAATATCCCGGATCCTCTAAAAAATATTATCCAGTCATAAATGGAGCGAAGTACAACCCAATAGCAGTTTCAATTAATTGATAAAAACTATAAAAAAATAAAATAGAGGATGCTATCTACGATAAGAATATAACTGATGATCAAGAACAATGAAGGAACATGCAATACTAGCAACAAAATATAAATCAATGCGTATAACAATGAAGGAGATGAAGTATAATGTCAGAAATAGAATAAGGTAATCTAAACTGAAATAGAGTCTACAATATACCATGTGTTTGAGATACTAACTAAATATGTGATCGGCTTGGGAGATTCAATGATTACACTAAGGAGCTAACTTAACCATACGTGAAGTGCATGATTAGTTAGTAGCCAATGATTATACTACTAGCAAATAGATCTTGATCACATATTTAATTAGTATTTCCCCCTCCCCGACTGGTACAATGGATATAATCATAACATGTTACTAGCCAAGGTATCCAATGTTTAACCTATAATATTCAATATTGTCCAATACCAACAAGGAGAAGTATTCGATACCATCTCAATAATCAAGGTAACATCTCCTGACTGACGATCCAATAACAATACCAATTTGTGTACCATAGTGTCACGAATCATAAGTAACATTTTAAAATACTTGAATTATAGTAGTAATCAAATAATAGAAACTATCAGAGAATGTACTCGCCTGTGGTCCAAAGCAAATGATGAAAAACGGTATTCGAACTGGTGTCACAACGACTTTAATATAGAATATTGCAATAATACAAGTTTTTGGAATGAAAATAAGTTAAACTAGTTCAATTCTAGGTCATAAAGCCATTTCTAAGTCAAAACAGTCAAACTAGGTCAACTCTAGGTCAAACTAGTTAAACTTGGTCAAACTAGCTATTTCTAGGTTGTATGAGTCTAACTCTAGGATATTAGGTCCATACACTATGCAACTAGGCAATACTAGCTATGTTAGGATACTAGGATACAAACACAATACCGTATCATAAGATACATAAATTAAAGATATGAAAATATCATAATATCTATATAAACTCAACAATATTTAATATTTCCAACTAAACTAATGCTAAGTGGATACTTTGGCTTTGAACCAATGCGGTATCGCCAGTACACACCCATCATGATACTCAAACCTAATTACCTTGAGTATTCATCAATACCTTGAGTATCAACCGAATACCTTGACTTTACCCTGGTATCACAAGGTAATATGAATCCTAACATATAACTAACTACCCAAAACTCTAAATTATAATCTAACATATATTAATTAATACCATACTACAATACTAACTACTAACTACTAATACATATATATATATATATATATATATATATATATATATATATATATATATATATATATATATATATATATATATATAATGCAGTAATTTACTAACTAGAGATACATAAGTATATAATTATATCTATCTACTACTAACAATAATTACATATACATATAACTATATAACAAGGTAACTAACTTACTAACTTATTAACTGAACTATCAAGGAATTAGTGAATCAAATGACTAATCTAACTAAACTATCAAATACTCGCTAACTACTAACTAACTGTAGCTGCTGATACCCTGCTGTTGATGTTGTTGTTGCTCCTAATGGATTCTGTTGCTGCTGTATTCATGCCGCTGCTGCTCGTGCAGTTGCTGCTGCTGCAGCTTGCAGTTGCTGCTGCGCTCGTGCTGTTGCGCTCGTGTAGTTGCTTCTGCTGCAGCTCACAATTTCTGCTGCGCTCGTGCAGTTGCTGTTGCTGCACTCGCTGCAATGCTCGCTGCTGCTGCAGCAGTTGCTGCCACTGCATGCTGCCTACTATTGTTCAAGCTGCTGCTGCTGCTGCTACACGTTGTTTCAGATGCTGATACACACATACACAACTACACACATATGCACATACACACAAGAACACATGCACACCTATATACATATCAATATAAATACAATACTCTCACTCACACACAAGTATATATATATATATATATATATATATATATATATATAAACAATAGAGATACATATTTTTGTCTATATATATACACATCAATACGTACATATATATAACATACACACATACATATATACCACTCTTTATGTATATATATATATATATATATATATATATATATATATATATATATATATATATATATATATATATATATATATATATAAACACCAACATACATATATCTATATATCTATATATATATGTCACACCCCAGTCCCAAAATACGAAGGACTAGGACACGTAAGCATGCCAGCCGAATGTATATGGCAACTCCAATATATGGAAACCATAACGCACGCGTACGCTGTATTATGAATATCAAATCCACCAGTGGTATAAACCATCATAGGGTATAATCTAAGCTCATCCACAGAAATCAAATGAATAAATGACCAGTATCTATGAAACTAGATATCAATGTAAAGCATCTAAAGATGACAATCGGATGGAAACAAATCTACTGCCGAATTTAGAATATAAAATAAACAAGACAAATACAATGTAAGTACAATAACTACCAACCACTGAGGCTCGAAGAGAAGACCTGCTCGGAATATAAGTAACCAGTCCAAATCTGCGCTCCTTCGAATAATCATGAACATCTACACCTGGAAAGGGACCAGGTCCTCAGAGGGACATAACAAGATACATAGAAGCATGCCATAAAGTAAATACTGAATAAATAAAAGGGGTGCGCTAACCATCTAAGTGAAATGCAATTTGAGGACAACTTTGAGTGTATGGGAAAGTGTAGGCTAGACATATGCTGACGTAATTCACCAATCGTGACAACTGGCTAGTATATGCCACATATGCCCCCAATACAAGGGCGCTATGTAAGATAATAACGTCCTACCGCTCCGAAGAACCGGAAATCTGCATAGTATATAACGTCCATATCGCTCCGAAGAACGTTGAATCAGCATAGTATATAACGTCCATATCGCTCCGTCGAGCGTGGAATCTGCATAAAGGAAGTGGGTGTCCCATACGCCTACTAATCGTCCTCCCTGCCCAATAATCTATGCATATCGTATCCACAACCCGCCTTAGCAACTACGTCGAGTCATCGTAACTCTGGCTCATAGTCTATCGTTAGAACAATAGTCCATCCTTACAACCAAACAAGGACAAGGATTGGACCTTCATACCACAATAGTCTATGCTCCGACTACTAATAACTGCTAAGTCTTCTATCATGCATCGCTAATAGCAGTTATTCCCTATCCGTCGCATGCCTACACGTACAGGTGGCCAACCACATACGCATGTCCGTGCCCTACATGAGACTCACAACACGTGTAAGAAATATGTCAAGGCCTGGGGAGTTATACCGATAACTCCACAACTTTAGGTGGGTCTACTAGACACTAGGTCAGGCATAAGTCCTAACATTGACGCATTCGTTGACTGCATCCGAGTCTCTCTCGGACGTGCACAGTTATATAATCTAAAACAATAAACATGCAACTAACAATATAACTGAATTTAAACAGTACAATAGAGGCAAGGTATACTTGCCTGGCAAGAAAGCTGCGTAGTACCAATAACCTGCTCCAGAAGTCGCGCAGAACAATCCGATGGTCCTATGTACATATAATATAATACAACTCAACATCAGCCATTACACTAGCACGTGCACAAACATAAATACCTTGAACTCAGGGCATAGCTAGGTATGTCATTGGTCAACTAGGGTCAAGTGTGCGTCTAATCGCACGGGTGTCGCATCTGTAATTGCTGTGCAAGACAGACAGTCAATGATACGGGGCTCGCCAGTATTACATAATGGCAGTTTGCTAACAGTATTACATGGTCATAGGTCAACGTAACTACGGGATATCCGTGGTTACACTCGGGTCACCTAGTAAATATATAAATATACATTATTATTGTCTAGCATATATCGTTAATACTTATAATACATATATACACTAATTAAATACATATGCCACATATATACATGTATATATGCTAATTAAATAGGTATGCAATATATATATTATATATACACTAGTTGGATTTATACCATATATATTAACATATACTAGGGATACATATATAATACATATACATGTACATAAAAATATGAAGGGAGGGGTACACATTCGTACCTCGGGGTACATGCACGGAGATGATGACGACATCGTGGTTGATGACGATGACAACGAGGACGACTTGGATGATGACGATGGTGACGACGAGGATGGTGATGACGAGATGGTGTTGATGGTGTGATGTGATGAGGATGGGTGTTAATGGTGATGCTAATGGTGATGATGAAGAGATGAGGATGATGATGATAGCCGAAGTAGGTGTTGGGGACAGCGGCCGAGGGGGGGTTTCGGCGAGGGTGACGGAGGACAGGGAAGAGGTGGAATAGGAGGCTCGGGTGGTGGTTCGTACTGGTGGTGTTGATGCAGCGGTGAGGAGCAAGGGGCTCGGGGAGGAGTTCAGTCGAGGGAGAGCGGGGATGTTCAGCGTTCAGGCGGGTCGGCGTTCCGGTGCGGAATGGTGGTGGTCGAGGACAGTGGGGGGGGTGATTCAGCATGGGGATGGAGAGGTGCAGGCGGCTCAGGTTGTCCGGCGGGTTGCAGAGGGAGGTCGGAATCGTTGTGGGGGCTTCAGCGGTGGTGGTGGTGCTGGGAGGATGGAGGAGACGGTAGTATTCCGGCGTGGTGTAGCGTATCTGGATCGAGACGACGAGGAGGAGGAAGGGGAGTCGGGTCTGGATCGAGGCGAGGCCGGCGGGGTCGAGGGAGGAGATGGCCGGAGGGAGAGGAGGAGGTCTTGTGGAGGAGGTGTTCAACATCTCGATGGTGCAGCGGGTTGGAGGCGAGGTCGGGTTCAGGCGATGGAGTTGGCCGGCGGGTTGCTCTTCGAGCTGGTCGGCGGAGGATGAGGTGAGGGTGGTGCTGGGGCTACGCCGGCGAGTACTCCAGCGGCGGATGTCTTTCGGCGTTGGCAGAGAGGTAGGGGATGGGTGAACAGTAGATGGTATGGTGTGTCGGCTAAGTAATAGGGTTGGGGGATAGGTTTAGAAAAATAAGGAAAAGAAAGAAAAAGGGTTGTATTTATATACATATGGGATTTGACCTAGACAAGTTTGACTTTGGTCAATCATCCTCTTGGGTTGGGCCTTGGGCTCACATGAGGATATTTGGAGGGCCAGAATTTGCATTATTTAAATGCAAGGATATGTTTAAAATAAAGGGGGCGATGTTGCGAGTTGCACATTCCAAAAATTATAAAAAAATTCCTACGAAGGGGAAATGTTGGATTTCTTCATGTATTGTCCAATGGGGTGGACACCTCAATGAAATTTTGCATAAAAGCGCCTAACAATTAGGAAAATTGCACAAAGATAAAAATTGGGTTTTAATTAATTAAAATTAATGCGCGTGGTATTCTGGAATTAATTAGAAGTACATGGGGATAAAATTAGGTGGGACACAAGTGTCATGGACGTAGAGGATTCAGAGTAAAATATTAACAAAATTTGGGTTGCACAAAACGGTCAAGATTGTGTTCCCAATTTCTATTGGAACGCACAAGGGTACAAAGTCATATTTTATTTAGAATTTAATAATAATGTCTGTGACGAATGCTGTGCGACTAAAATGTAGCACAAAAAAGTATAATTATAAGTTACACATAGGTCAGAATGGTAGGCGGGCACGTCTAGGATAAGGTTGTGAAATTCGTAGGAAGGCAATGGCCAGTATAGTGCTCCAATTATCGAAGCAACGGTAAGGTGCACTAGGTGATATAAATACTGTATAATTAAATTAAAAGTCGTGTCCTATTTCCAATTGGATACAAACTAGCCCTAGTTTCTCTATCTACGCCAAGTAGACCTAATTTTGGGTGAGGGGGTTTACAATCTACCCAACTTAAAATAATTTTGTCCTCCAAATTAAAATAAGGCATAATTTGGTTTAATTCCTTCACATGCGTACGTAAGGCTAGTCTATTGCAATCTCTTGTCAAAAAAAAAATTTAAACATATTCAATTCCATCGCAATCACTTTGAAATTAAATTAACCATTGTTTAGATCGAACTTCAACACATCGCACTATCTTCTCGATTTTCAAATTAAATAATCCACATCCAATCTAATTCAAATCTATATGACATCCCACATTAAAAATTTATATCGCAATCTCCAATTATCATAATCTCCTCTAGAAATAATTATAACCACATATCATTTCTATTTTCAACTTGTGAATTCCTTACTTTTCGAATTTAATTTCAATTTGCATCCTCAATATTTCAAATAGGTAATCCTACAATCAACCCTTAACTTTTAATTTAAGGCCTCAAACTGTGAAATTTGAAATCTAATTCACCAATTGTTCAAGTCTAGATTTCTATATTTATCCTCAAAGTTTAATTCGGTGATTCAACCTTCAATATTCAAAAATTTAAATCATGTGCTCACTTATACATATTTGGTTTGCCATATCATAGTTTTTATAATTTATTAATTCTCATCATCTTAATCATTCTTCTAGAATTTTCAAAATGAAATGACATGAACCTCTCAATCTTATTTTACTCGATCACAATCTAAAAAAAATTCCTCTCAAGTTGACAATATAACTGCTACCCAACTTTGAATTTTCCCATCTATCGCATAAGGCTCCTATATTTAAGAAAACTTATTCCTCAAATTTACTTAATCATGTTACTCAATCCTCAAAAATTTAAACCCAAATATATCATATATGATATACCCTTAATCAGTTATAAAAGGCAGTCATCTAGTAATATGATTGGCCAATGGGGTATATCTAGTATTCTTTGTATATCATACTTATACTAAGCATGAGGTTTCGTCTTTCCGAAATAAGGAAGGACGGAAAACAATAATAAGGAGTCCAAGGGGGAGGTAATAGAATAGAAGTATGGGAATCAAGGCGTTTAAAGAATTCAAATGGAAATTGTCAAGGCAGTTGTGGATTAAAATCCTATTTTGGTAGGTTCTTATTCACATGCTCATATCAGTACAGTTATATAATCGACATGATATGCTCAGACATGTCTAAGGGCAAGTACATTCATTTACTAGTCAACTATATATCTCAATCCACGTAAAGTAGTCATGCGAAGGGTGAACCAGGCGCACTAAGGTTAGCTAGACCTTAATACACTGATTCTGAAATGTATTAGTGTAGTACTCCAATAATACATATGTCACGAACAAGCTTGATAAAGAATAAGCTTGCAAAACTAGGCTATAATAGCAGCATAAATTAAGGTAGTACAGAAAATATAAATACGCTGGATTATGAGGAGAGAAGGTACAAATAATTCAAGTTCACAAAACAAAAACAAGAGTAAGACTCTACAGTCTCTACAGTTGTCATACTAACTCCTTGTCTAAGTCGCTAGTCGACCAATTAAGGGCATGGACCTCTAAGTGTTACAGTCTAAATAACACTATCGTCTTATACTAGTATGCAGTTAATGTCATTCAGTTACACTTCAATAATGAGTCAAGAGTACTATGTGTTACTAGGTTGTGAGGCATACTACCCAACTTAAAACAATAAACTAATACTGTGACAGTCTTAAGGAAAAATCTACAAAATAACCTTGTTCTTATAAAGTATGAACTCTTATTGGGATATATGCAGAAAAGATCTTGGTACTTATTAGGGTCTCCTATTGCATTATATAGGTAATGGTCACCATAAGTCTTAATCATAGTGCCCATAGAACATGTATCCATAGTAAGAATGAAAAAGTTCTGGCCTTCAAGGGAAAGGAAAATATAACTCGTATCGAGGTGTGGTACAAGTTACGCGATTCAAACTAAAGGATAATCATCAAGCCATAATCTACAAGAATAACTCAAAACTATCAAGTCCTAATTACCAAGCACAAACTTCAAAGTTCAAATTAACAAACAATAACCCTAGCAAACTATATATCCTGACACAAAAAAAAATCACTTGGCCTACAATCATAAGAGTTATGTGGCATGAGTTGAAAGATGAAGACAAGGAGAACATAATTTAGTCGTCGCACAATTAGCGAACGTTAAGGTTTCGGAGGAACAAGATATGAAATTACCATGGAGGGACTCTAGATAATATCATGGTTTCCTAAGGGGAAGGGGGTATGCTAATATCTGTGTTCGAGGTTTGGTCGAGGAGAATGTTATTTTCGTTTCTCTTGGCCTCCTAAGGTATTGTCTGCTAGTATTAGGACAAGAACCTAAATTCATAGTTCTATAATACTATCTCACTATAAAAGTTAAGTTTTGGTCCTAATATTCAACCTTGGATTTCTTTTGGTCCCTCAATGCTAGGGTCAAACAATATGGTTAAATTTATAGCTAGCCCTAGTATTGCCTATACTACTCTTAAGTCATCCCCAATTATCAAGGGATAACGGGCAATCAATCTATAGGTAAGGGATGATAGGGTCCATTAGGTATTCTAAACTTAGTGATGTGTCCAAGCCCTAGTTGTATTCTTAATAGGAACGTTACCCTAAATATCATCTTATCAACAGGGATTCCTATATTCTAGCAGAAGGCTATACTCAAGGAACTATTAGGGAAGCACATGAATCAAGCAGGATGCAGCTATTCAAAATAGAACAGATTTGAAGGGAGGTGAATCATAGTCAATTGTGGATGAGATCCTATACTCTAATCCTAGGTGCAGGCTTGCTCGGTACAGTAACGTAACCGATACAATTTGCTCTTGACCTCCATGGGCCACCACAAAAATATGTCACGCCCCAGTCCCAAAATACGTAGGACTAGGACACGTAAGCATGTCAGCCGCATGTATATGGCAACTCCAATATATGGAAACCATAACACACGCGTACGCTGTATTATGAATATCAAATCCACCAGTGGTATAAACCATCACAGGGTATAATCTCAGCTCATCCACAGAAATTAAATAAATAAATGACCAGTATCTATGAAACTAGATATCAATGTAAAGCATCTAAAGATGACAATCGAATGGAAACAAATCCACTGCCGAATTTAGAATATAAAATAAACAAGACAAGTACAATGTAAGTACAATAACTACCAATCACTGAGACTCGAAGAGAAGACTTGCTCGGAATATAAGTAACCAGTCCGAATCTGCGCTCCTGCGAATACTCATGAACATCTACACCTGGAAAGGGACCAGATCCTCAGAGGGACATAACAAGATACATAGAAGCATGCCATAAAGTAAATACTGAATAAATAAAAGGGGTGCGCTAACCATCTAAGTGAAATGCAATTTGAGGACAACTTTGAGTGTATGGGAAAGTGTAGGCTAGACATATGCTGACGTAATTCACCAATCGTGACAACTGGCTAGTATATGCCACATATGCCCCCAATAAGTCTTATCCAATTTCTCAAACTCTCAAGGAAATCTAATAAGCTGGGGCAGAACCTAGTCCCTCAGATACTTCGCATAAGCAGCGTCTAGGTGATGAATCTCCGCTATAGGTGTTGGGTGAATAGAACTCCCCCTCTGAGCTGGTGCCTGTCCAACAGTTGGAGGTACCACTTCCTCCTTAACAGTAGGAGTTGCCACTTCGTCCTTAACAAACTCTTACAATTTAACAGTAGGAGGTATCACTTTCTCCTTAACAGTACTAGTTGCTACTTCCTCCTTAACAAACGTTTCCAATTTAATAGTATGAGGTGTCACTTCCTCCTTAACAGTAGTAGTTTCCACTTACTCTTTAACAAATGCTTCCAATTTAACAGTAGAAGGTGCCACTTCCTCCTTAATAGTCACTTCCTCCTTAACAGTAGGAGGTACCACTTTCTTTTTAATAGTAGGAGGTACCACTCTCAACCGACGTGCACGTGCTCGGGTCATGGGTGCCATCTGGTAAGATAGATGGAAAAAAATATAATTGATAACAGATATAAATATATGTATCCATATAGTTAAAATAGATGTTACGTTCCATATTAAAAATACACTACATGTATCGGTATCTGTCACGCCCAGTCCCAAAATACGTAGGACTAGGAACACGTAAGCATGCCAGCCGTATGTATATGGCAACTCCAATATATGGATACCATAATACACACGTACGCTGTAATATGAATATAAACTCACATGTGGTATAAATATAGTGTCACAAGTCACAGAAATACTAATCTCATCCACACAACAAGTCATAGAAAGAAATAACTAAACTAGAATAATGAGTCTGAATAATCCAAAACTAATAGTCGGGTGGAGACAAATCCACTACCAATGACTATATTAATACTAACATGAGAGAGAAGGATAAATCTCCAATATAAATGAGATGATGATATAAAGGTATCAGCGAAGGGATCCCTCGCTAGAGATAATCACTGATGCTTAGAAGGTAAGACCTCCTCGGAAGAGATCAGTGGTAAATCCTGATCCGTGATCCTGCGAAAAGTTATGAACATCTACACTTGGAAAGGGACCAGGTCCTCAGAGGGACGTAACAAGATACATAGAAGTATGCCAATTTGAATACAGTAAACATGCATAAGGTTTGAAAATATATAAGTACGCTGTACAAGACAATCTATATGAATGCAAATGAGGACAACTTTTTGACGTATGGGCAAGGGTAGGCTACTCGATCTAAGCCTCACAACTCACACACCCGTCAGGGGACATCAGAAATCGTCATACCTCGGGGGTAGCGACCAGCGCGACTCTACAGAAATTGACATACCTCGGGGGTAGCGACCAGCGCGACGCACGCCCATAGTGCGAGATATATACTACGGTTTACCAGAGTGGTTAAAGCCCGTACGCCTAATGATTGTCCTCTCATGATACTAGGTGTCAAGTGTGTGTCAACATATCTAATATATAGTAATGACTGAAAGAAACTACATATGCAATAAATATACAAAAATGCAATGAATATACAGAAATATAATAAACATGCAAAGTACTATAAACAATTTGGCAAGGTATCTTGCCTGATCTGAAAAAGAATGAAGTCCCAACTCAAGGCGTCGTCCGATCTACCCGTCACATAAATTAAACAAGTTAGATTACAAAAGTGGGTGAATAGGTTCCTCAATTTTAATCTATTTTAATTCTGCATAAAATAACTTAAAATAGTATTTTAATCTTATTATAATCTTATTTTATTATTAAACCCTAATTTTGGTCCAACGAAAGTCAACTTTACGAATTTGTGATCCATGGCACGCAAATCGAGACAATCCGTTGACCAAAAAGTCAACCGACTCAAATCCTTGATTTGTGTGTAGAATTATATAGATTTCAGTGCTACATGACCACCGGAATCGATGGTTTCATAAAATTACAAGTCGGTAAAGAGTTATGTCCACAAGGGCGCACAGATGACAATTTTCGGTAGTTTCCTATTTACGTATACGTTGCACGAATTTTATAGTAAATTAAACTTACATGTTAAATTCTGAAAATATTAGTTTATTTAAGTTCATCATATCAACTTTCTGAAACTTTAAACGGTTCGTAATTGCGAATTATGGATCTCCCGAAATCTTGACAATACGGAAACGCGTCTGATTTCGGACAACTGACACTTTTAGAATTTTCTAGAAACATAGGTTCATAAATTATTAAAATAATTTATATATTTAGAAAACTAACCTTGATATGGTTCTAACAAAAAAAATTGGAGCACGTTTGGAGTCCGGAGCTAGGATATATCGTCTATTTAAGTCGTCATACCTACTAGAAAATGAGGGTGAATTTATGACGAATTTTGACTATTTTTGGAGGAAAATGAGGGAAATTTGGGGAAGAAAAATATGAAGGATGAGGTATTTATAATGGTGTACACTACTTAATTGAATACGACTAGGATTGGCTAATTTGGATAGGATTAGGATGCGTTTAAATAAGGATAGGATATGCATGAAATTGCTTTCCTACTAGGCTCAGTATTTGAATTAATTTAAAATATAGTTTGAATTTATCTCAATAATTTATAATCTTAAATAGAATTAAAGATAATACAAATAATTTATATATAATCTTATTAATATCTATTAACACTAAATTAGCATCTATCTAATATTAAGACTATATATATCCAAATAAATCCTAAATAATTTCAAAAATCTAAATAATTTTTTTTCAAATTCTAAATAAATTACAAAAAAATATAATTAAATATTTTAACCTAAAATAAATATTTTGTAGGAACAATATGCAAGTATGGTCTTACAGTAAATCATGGAAGTCCTAGAAATTTACGTTCCCTATGTTTTAATTACCTAAAAATTCTAGAAAAATCTTCAAAAATCTAAAATAGCCTAAAAATAATTCTAAATAAATATTAACATAAGTAAATATACTAAAAAATTTATTTTCTAATTAACTAAGAGAATACTCTAAAGTAATTCAATATTTAAAATAATCTATAATAAATATAATAATATAAAATACACACAAAATACCTATTTTGAATGAGGGGGTTTACAGTATCGGCTATATCGGGTCGGTATCAGCCGATACTAAGTTCAAACTCGTCCTCGTTTCAAATATTTTATAAAGTATCTGAATATAAAATTACAAATACTTATTTATCGATACTGCGAACCCAACTTAATTTAGCATCACTCTATAAGCATGTTGCATACTGAGGTAGCCAAGGACTTGATAAAAATGTGCATCATTGGTAAAAATTTGTAGTTAATGGAAGTAGTACATAATTCATGGATTGTTCCTTAGGTGTAGTCCATCTACATGGGGACTTGTACTGCTTCACTGCCTAATGGTTCGGGCTTCTATGGATTTTGCTAAGTTTGCTTGTTTGGTAAACTTTGTGTCTGATGGACCATTTTGTGCTCCATAGTTTTCTTGTGCTACTAATGTACATCATTGATAAAAATTATATTTTCAAAATTTCCATGTAATTAAGGAATTCTACAGGTGTAATTTTCAAAATTATATTATTGGATATAGTTAAATTTAGAGGGAAAATGTAGGTCTTAGCATGTTTATAATTGTTGTTTATATGGATACGATTACTATACTAAATTAGATTGATGATATTGAATCATCCTGGACCCATACAATGGGTGCAAATATTACCGAATACTTTTAAATATTTTGAGATAAAATGTTTATCCAACTTCGAATATTTGATATCCTTTTTTAACATAGGGTAACTTAAATTGTATAATTTTACTGTATATGAATTAATAGTGTATTTTGTGTCTACTATACGTATATGTATATATTTTCTGAACAGATAAACCAGATATCAAATTTTCTCAGAAACAAGATAAAGATTCCGATATCGATATTGCGAACCCAATAAAAGCTATTATATAAGAATACAATATTTCCAATATAACAAACAATATTGTTCTTCCAATAAAAGTGTCTTACAAGAATATTAGCCCGCGACATGACATGAACAAAATCATAAACTTTATACAGTTTGTTATAACAATGTTTCATAAGACTATCCCTCAGTAAAATTTTGAAACCCAACACTCAAAATTACAACAATGTCCTGTGTGTGTCTATGTGTCCTGATTGTGTCCAGTATGTGTGTGTGTGTGTTCTAGTTGTGTCCGGGTCTGGGTTAGGGTTTATCGAGCTGAGAGGAAGGGAGAAGGAGTACCTGAGAGAGGGGTCGACGGAGAAAGTCGGACGTTGACTAGAAAGGCAAACTCCTATCATTGGGTGGATGACACACTCTTATTAACTCGGTTCTTTCTATGATTCCATTTTACAATACAATCTTATGGTACGATATGATATACTACTATTTTCATAAATATTAGTTTATCTAATAAAATATAAATTAGGCTGATAGTTTTGTAGGTTTGTCTATTTGAGTCATGATGTAATTTATACTTAAGAATTTGGATTCTAGAACTAGATTGAATTGTAAACGATGAAACAAGTAAAAGAATTATCAAAAAGTTATATCAAAATTATTTTCCTAAGTTCTAGGGTTACTGTATCCAGCGATATATGATGCATGATATTATATTAGAAAATCTAAGGTAGGTGTAGTAAAGATTTTGATGTTCTTCATCTCCTTAATCTAGACAGAGGTAAGTCATGGTCGTTCTCTCCAAGATTGTGCGACAAAGAGAAACCGGTAGTGCAAGAATTTTATACTAGGAGCATTCGAGATACGTCTGCATATAGACCTCGAATCAACTCTTAGGATAGCGCTTCGTGCACGACTTCCCCCGAGGTCGGTAAAATTAATTTATGTTTCTTTTGTTTCAAGAATTTTTTTAAGATAAACCAAAAAAAAAAATGTCTAACAATCTGAGATTTGATCCTTAATATTCTGTTCAAAGTAAAGTTTTAAAACAAATATTTGCGTTCTTCATTTTCATACTTGATGTTTATTCAAATATGTTAGTACCACAGTAGCACAAACCTGTTAATATTTGTCAGCACTAATTTTTAGTACTTGTTAGTTTTAAACTTGTTAATACTATTAATTAAAGAAATATTTTCTTATAACCATTTATTTAAGCACTGTGTGTGTCCATGTGTGTCCATGTGTTTAGGCCCATGTGTCAGTGTGTCTCCGTATTTTTGTGTTCACGTGTGTCCATATGTGCCCGTATGTGTCCGTGTCCATGTGTGTCGACATGTGTGTCAGTGTTAGTACGAATCGTGTCATGTAGGGTTGTTTCCTATGTGTGTGTGTCCATGTATTCGGGTCTATGTGTCGGGGTTAGAGTTGTGTCATGTGTGTGTCCATGTATCCTGATTGTGCCAGTATGTGTGTGTGTCCTAGATGTGTCCGGGTCTGGGTTTGGGTTCCGAGCCGGGAGGAATGGAGGAGGAGCGCCTGAGAGAGGGGTCGACGGCGGAGGACCACGCCGGAGGGGAGGAGCCACGCTGGAGGGTGAGGAACCGCGTCTGGGGTTGCCTGTATCGGGGTTGGGGGGCGAACACGGCAACGTTGTGGTGGGGGCGAGGGAGGCGGTCGAGGGATGGGTCCCTGGAGCTGCGGAGGGTCGCCAGAGCCGTGTAGGGTCGTCGGGGAGGGTAAATATCCGGTGGGGGCGCACGGGAAATGAGAAGTTGGGGGGGAAGAAATAAAAGTTGAATAGACGAGGGAACCCTATATTCAGTAATTTAGCGACATCTCGACGTCGCTAAATGTCGCTAATTAAAAAATTAGCGATGTCATAAAAGACGACACTAAACGTCGTTAAAAGTATCAAAATTTATGATGTCATAAAAAGATTGTCGTTACAGGTATCAAAATTAGCGACGTCATAACAAGCGTCGTTAGACGTCGCTAATTAAAAAGTTTGCGATGTTAGAGACGTCGCTAAAAATATCGCTAAAGTTCAAAAAACTGTCGGTAAATACGTCGCTAAACGTTGCTAAATCATAAAAATCAGTGACATTTTGCGACGTTAAAGAAGCTTATAGCGACTATTCTTTTAAAAATTGAATTACAGTCGCTAAACGTCGCTATGTGTTGCCAATAACGACGTAGAGCGATATTTATTTTAGGAGTCGCTCAAGTCTTTAATATTAGCGACATTTTATTATGACGTAGCCAAAAACGTCGCTATTTCATCATATTTTGGTAGTGTTGATTTTGTTGTATAGATATCATCCTTCGGCGGTACAAAGAGTACTAGGATATTTTCTGAGGCAGAACTATGGTGGGCCTTGGATCAACTACTCATATGCTCTTGAAGATAGAAAGGCATTTTGGTCTGCCCACTTCAAGGTAAAAATATTTTTACTTTTAATATCTATAATCATTTATGCATATTATATAACCCACTATTTTACTTCTTGTAGAAAACATATTTTTATCCACCATACCGGGCTACGCCAAGCTGATCCGTGATGCGATAAATAACCAGAAGGTTCGTGATCACGACGGAGAGCTGATCCACGGTTGGATCACTCCTGAGTAGTGGACTATGATGAAGGCAAGATTTGACGAACTCAATAAAATATTTTTGTCATCTGGTATGTATTCTACTGAATATATATTATTTTAATACAAGTAGGATAAGATGTATAATTTTAATAACAAATAATATAATTTTTAACAGGTACAGAGGGCTAAGGCCTCCAACATGGTGACAGTCTTCCTGGCCACCCATCGGAAGGGCAAAAAACTTATCGATGATAAGGCCACATAGAGCTATGTACATTTTACTATCCTGTATTAGTTTTAATGTAACTTAGAAAATATGCAAATAGATATCTATATAGTTAGTAATAATTAACTTAGACGTTCGCAACCACTTTTTTAGGATTAGTATCTTAAACTACATAGCGGGTGACAACTAGTGCACCGGCAGAGGGAGGGGCTGGTACTTCCTCGCAGCCCTCTACAGCTCCGTCGGCAGACGAGATCTGGATGACTGTCATTGGTGGTCTTCAGAGGGGTATGTACTATGGTTCGGGATCTTATGGCACCTATGTTACGACGTAGTCATCCAGGTCCCCTCTGTCAGTGTGCATTCCTCGCAGGCGTTGGCACGAGCCTAGGAGAGAGTTGACCGTCAGATTGCTCACCTATGTGACGAGTTGCTACAAAGAATTATGGATCGGCCATAGTCTGTGCCACAAATGGATGATGCGACGATCACCGTAAATTTTAATTCGCTCGAGTATAGCCTTATGGAGCTCAGGACTATGAGCCATATGATAAAGCATAGCCTTATGCGGCTCAGGACTATGGGCCAGACGATAAGCGCAGCTTGGCAACTCTGGCCGCGTCTACGGAGCGTAGACAGACGGAGCTGGAGGGGTCGCATTCGTCCATGAGCGACTCTCTTACAAGGATCCATGCGGCGCAGGATTTGTTGAGCTGGTCGGTGGCAAAGAACACTTCGAGGGTGGTATATGTCATGGATTCATACAATGCTCGACTGCTAGCATTAGAGCAGATACGTCCTCCTGGTTCGTCGGCCTCCATCACTGCCTACTCGATTGACATCGGTGATGCTTTCACAAAAGCAGTATAAGTTTCTTCTATCCCAGATGGGCGACGGTGCTCCTTTTCATCAGCAGTAGTCCTTGTTTGGACATGTTTTAGTGTGTTTGTGTGTATTGGCCCATTCTTGGATCTTTGATGTATTTATTTCATACTTTTTATTACATTCTGAGACCCATGAGACACATTTTAAATTTATTTATCTACTTTTTGGGACATATTTAATATAATATAACTTTGTAGATTTCTTTCTATGTGAGTTTAGTTTATTATTCATATTAACTGTACACCAAAATTTCTCGGTGTTGAGTGTTCTACCGAAGGGGTCGGCGAACCCAGGAAATTCAACGGAGGGTTGCTCCAGGTCTATTTATATAAACTATGATTTTATAACTGTAGGTAGAGTTTTGTTAGGAAATATTTAACAAACTGCAACCTATTTTTTTTCAATTTTGTGACATTTTGCGACGTTCACCGACGTACTGTTACGTCGTTGAACATCGCTACCTGAGAAATATGTACGTCGCTACACATCGCTAACATGCTGACATGGCAAATCTTGTTATGTCAGCATTCTTGTAGCCAAACGTCAATCATAAAGTCGCTAATATAGCGATGTGTTGCGACCAATGCTTGTGTCGCCAATTTAACGACGATATATCGCTAGCCGTCGTATATTATACGACGTCATATCATCACAAATATATGTTGCTAGAGCGATGACTAGCGACATTATTGTTTTCAGCGACCATGTAATACGCGATGACGTAAAAATATTGCTAATTACGTCGCCAAATCATTGTAGCGACGTTGTTTTACATATTAGCGACATTTTTATGTCGCTAATATGTGTTACTCTGGTAGTGAGCCATTATGCTAGCACAATCTAAGGGATAATGTGAGGAACCAACATTTATACAAGTTTTATTTTCATGTTCTAACACAAGCAATACAAGATGTGATTATTCCCTTAACTAGGTGTGTTGTATTCTTTTTAGCATGCAAGGGGTTATCGTCTAGCGATCTAACATGTTTATCCAAATTCATAGCCGTGCTGGCCAAGCAAAGACAGGTTCATCGTAGCCATCCACCTGAACAAGGGCTTGCCTTAGCCAAGCGAGACTCCAACTAAACCACTAAAAACTCCAAGTACAAGTGCTGATAGGCCGTTGAGTCATCTTGCAGAACAGAGCAAAGTGGGCTGTTATAGAGCAGTCGCTTGATCTTGGCGAGCTCGCACAGCCATAGATTTCCTCGTTCTAGCACGCACCGGTACATAGTATGAAGAGTCAAAGTTTAAATTTTCCCCTTTCTCAGCATGCTGTATAGTCCTTCTTATGTGGGCTTTGCTGTGGCCGTATATAACGTGCATCAGCATCCAAACTTCTAACATCGAAGTATTTTCCTCTTCCAAAGTTTGGGTGTTGAGCACCTTTCTTCTCAGCCAAGGTTGTCGCATAACCAAGGGGAGCCTGGGTAGATATGTGATATGCGTCTTCTGCAACAGGGAGAGAGACGGGGAGCGTATGCTCTGCTGTTTGGTGAGTCACAGCGATATTTGTAACCCATGTCATGTGGGTCTTCTTATGCTTTGCTAGCCTCGCTGAAGTGACGCCCTCAAAGAGTATTTCCTCGAAGGATTACTGGTCAAAGCGTTTAACCAGCAACTTCTGGGTCGAGTCCAGTTTCGACACGTCGGACTGCGCTACGACCTTCTCATTAGAGGAGAAGGATGTCCCTAGCAGAGTCACCATCTTGTTTGCCATCGGTGTAAGTTTGGAAAACTTTTGTTTAATAACAAACAAAAAGTATAAGGAAAACCTAGACAAAAAATATAATTATAATATTTTTAATCTGAAAAATATGACGATGGAGATCGAGTACTGCAATGACTCCTTTACTCCGTTGACGGTCTGACAAGGGAATGAGGATGCTCTCTTCTCTTTTCTCTCTCTTGAGCTTGTGTGCACGTACGTAGCTCACCAGAGGGGGCTTGTGGGATATGCTACCCTTGCTATTTATAATCATTCTGCTAACGGGCTATAGGTGTCGCATATGCCTCTGTTTGGTAGCCACATAGGGATCTTTCAACAGAATACAGTTGCAACTATAGCCGTATACTACGGGCATGCTGCCATGTGGTATTGGTTGAAATATATTGTTGATAGGATCTCGGGATTATTTTTAACTCTGTTGTATGCGTGACTCGATCAGCGGAACACATAGTCAAGACTAATTGTTTGAATATATTTTCGGTTTCAACAGACAGATCTTGCAAGCTGAAAGCTGTATAACATCTTGGCCGCATAATATCTTCCCCTCATAAGTGCTTTCCTTTAGCCTTGATCTTATGGACACTTCGGCCGCAGGGCGTTGTGGCCGCATGCAAGCTCTCGTCTGGCCTTGGTCGATTGGATACTTTGGCTGCATAGGGCCGTAGCCGCATATGAGGGAACACGTGGCATGGCATATCTGACAAAGTTATTAATGCACCGATATAACTTTTTATCTTATTATGAGCCGCCACCTCTCTCACAATTCTCGAGGCACTCTGGGTGACGAGTGGTGTGTCACAACTTCTGATGGGCATTAAATATCATGTCAGGGGATCTCATGCGGCCCCTCTTACTTCATGGCTGTATAGGCCGTATGTGATCTTCTTATGCTGCTTCCCACTCCTTGGCTATTCGGACCGCATGGGGCTCTTTGTGGTTCCTTTGCGACCTGCTGTCATTTTAAAGAGGCATGAGTTCTATGCAGTCTGAATAGTTTTCATGCTTCTACAATAGGGTTTAATAATAAAAAATATGAAGATCTAAGTTTTACAACTCAAGAACACTCTAACATAATTTATGGATTGACAATTGAAAGCTTTGGTAGAGTTGTTTGTAGATAGGCTTATGGTAGATAAAAAAATTAGTATGAAAAGGATCAACCTTGAATGAAGGGGTTCAAGACTATTTATAGAAAGGAATAAAGAAAATAGAGCAATAATGCAACTTTCTATTGGCAAAAAAAAAATTCCATTGGTATTTTCGTAGAATACCGTTAGTTGTTTCGTCTGCAGACAATAATGGCTATAAATATAGTCGTTGGGATCATTAATTGCACATAATCTGACCGTTGGAATTCAAATGGTCAAGAAATGAAATCCCGCGAAATACCGTCGGAGTTTCGTTTTGTCCACATAGAAAGATGTTGGAAAAATACGAAACTTCTGTCGATGTTCGTAATATTTTGTCAGAATTTTGAGTGACTGTCCAATAGTGATCCTGGATTATTTTCTACCCTAGTTTTCAATTTTGCAAACCATTTCTTGCATTTACAAATATTCTAAAGCACATTACAGACTCTAGACAGACTGTACCAGGTGCAGGCCTTAATGATGGCTTGGCTTCTTCCTTTGTAATAAGATAGCTTTTTTTTATGACAGTAGTCCAAAGATATTTCAAGTTGCGACATCTCATACAAGGATACTTAATTTTGGTGCAGTCCATCTACTGAGGGAACACCTTGGCGAACTGCAGAACTGCTCTACCCCCTGTATGATTTCATTCCACACATCACACATATCATCAGTATGATGGTTGTACATCCAGGAACGATGTCGCAAGTAGTAATTCATATCCATTTTTAGATACTTCTACAAAGGTGGATACACATTGTTCAAGTATATTGTCCAAATGGGTAGATACATAAAGCAACATCTTATTCAATTTTGATTAATAAACCCTATACACTTTATACCCATAAAATTAAGCTAAGAAGGATATTCTTTCCCACTGTGCGATGCAACTCTACGCCATCGACATTCTTAACCTCGTTGTATAGGTATGCAAGCTCCCAACTTACTTTCTTGGTTTAGTTGTGCATGATTCGTGAATGATGACTGGTAGTGAAGACTATTACTTTAATTCTTAAATGGATAGTAAAAATCCAGGAATTAGGTGTTGGCAACACTTCTTGATAATTTGGTCCCCTATCATGTCGACACATTGGATTCAATATTTTGGGTTCCTATTTAATAAGAATGGCTAATGATAGCCAAACTATATCGATTCAACACTTTCGGTCCCTATTTAACTATATTCATTGTACATATACGGACATGAGATACATTTTCAAATAGGTACAAAATGTAGTTACATATGTTGCATGAATATGGTCACAAATGGGAGCACAGAGAAGATACCGGGGACACCATTTTGTCGTGTGTCTATGCAACATAGATTTATAGCTCAAGATACTTGTTAACCGAAGGATCTTAACTATGCATGTGCCTATAATACATGTTAACCGAAGGAGCTCGGCATTGGCCGATACTTTCGATTTTCCTTATTTAGGTTAGCCTATGTTTTCGAATTATATTCCTAATTAGATAGGTTATAAGTCTAGCCAAAACTAGTATCAAATAGGTAAGTTTCAACATGTGTGTCGGTTACAACTTATTCTATTCTGATATCCTAGAACATGTTTTAATTTTTGTATATACATTGGTAGGTACCAACACTTTTTAATTTTCATATATACATTCTAATATCCTAGAACACGTGTCAAATAGGAAATTTTCATATATATATATATATATATATATATATATATATAAGAACATAAACTCTAATTATAATCATAAATATGGAAAATTGGGCAATTTAAATTAAAATTGGAAAAAAAGGGTGAGGACTTGCCTAGGTCATGAAATTGAAAAAGGAGGAGGTCAGGTGAGTGATGGCGGTAGGACATTTTAGTCGGGTGAGTGATTCGGCTAAGGAGCTGGTGGTTCTGTAGGTTATAGGCTGTGGTGGTGGGGCTTGGGTTGGATTTAGGAGTGGAGGAGGGGCTCGAGTGATTCGGGCTACTGTGGTCGGGTTTAGGAGGAAGGGAAGGAGGGGATCGGCCGGTTGGTATTGATGAAGGAGAGATGGGGAAAGAGAGGAGGAATGGAGGAGTTACCAACCGGAGAGGAGGGGTGGTGATGATCATGGCTGGAGAGGAGTGGTGGTTATCGTGGCCAAAGGGGAAGCGCCGGTGAGAACCATCAGAGGGGAAGCGCAGGAGAGGAAGGGCCAGAGGGACCACTCGCATGATAAAAAGGGTGGGGGGTGAGGTTAGTGGGGAAAATATTTTCTCTAAAAATTTATGTTGAAAGTGAATGGTTGGTGGCTGATAGAAATTTATTAGCAACGTCATGCAAAATGACACCGCTAAACACCGTTGTTAATAAAAATATAGGTACGTGCACATAACAATGTCGCTAAAATTAGTTGTTAATAAAATTATAGCCACGTTCATCGACTTCTACCTTTATCACTTCCTATAGTATCTAGCAGTAGTCGTTATTCATCGTTATTTGTCGCCATCAGCGATGTATTAGCGACGTATATGTTTTGCATCGCTAAATTTATAAATTTTCGCGACGTCTTATTCTGATGTCGCTAATAACATCGCTAAACTACTATATTTTGCTAGTGTGTTGGCGGAACTACTCCAAAAATAAGCAGATTTGAAAATATATATATGCACCCCCAGGTGCATCGCCCCGGAGATGTCTTAGTGGTTCAAAGAAATCTTGTGGGATGACATCGTCTTTAGCCCTTCTATATTGCATATTCCCATGTTTGATTTTGTTTATTATTTTTTTGTAAATACATGTTAGATGAACAAAACAATATACATAGTAGCAAGTATGATAAATTTAATACACATTGGGATAACGCTAAGTTTAAGTAAATATTATAGTGATTGCATGATTATTAGTGATAGTATAAAACTAAACTTAATCGATTAACCATATTCAAAAATATAATTAATTATTAGGCTAACGATTACCCTTTTTTTATTATGGCAAATCACACTACAAAAAAATGGTCTTTCTTCACAGTTTTTTCTCATCAAGAAATGGTTTTCTTGACGGTTCTGCATTCGTCATCTAGGCAAGAGTCAAGAAATGTTTCCATTTTTCTTTACAGTTTCTTATTTTATTTTTTTGACGGTTTTAAACTGTCAAGTAAAGAAATATCTTGACGATTTTAATCTGTCAAGAAAACATAACCAAAAACCATCAAGGTAAATAGAAACTTTTCTTGACTCTGTCCTAGATGACGGGTAATGACCGTCAAGAAAACCCTTTCTTGACGGGAAAAAACCATCAAGAAATCCTTTCTTAATGTTTGAAAACAGTCAAGAACTAATATTTTGTAGTAGAATTCATATATTTGTTGATGTTTTATATCCGTCAAAAGAAGTTAATTTTTGTTGAACAAAAATTCTATTTATAATTATATATTTTATGCTCCCTTTTGTTAGTTATCGATCATATACATATAATATCAACATAATCCAGAACATCGCAAACATCAAAAAACTATAATACACATAATTTTTATATTAACAAATACGCATTAACAACGACATGAACAATGACTCTTCCTTGATTTTGATTAGTTTTATTTCCCATAGCAGTTATGTATGTACCAGAGTTGGCAAAGTTGATATATGACATGAACAACGACTCTTCCTTGTTCATCAACCGCAAGGGCTTCTTGGTACAGTCCACAGTTCCATCACATATTCCTTTATATAACCATAACATGCTCCTAGAAAGAGTGAACACAAGTAGACCAGAGTTTAGGTTGATATATTCCCAAAATTAATCTATCGATATCTCAGCAAGATGTATGACCTACACCATATTACATGGACAATAAAATTTGTCAAATCTGAATTGCTCCCAACATAAATTTCTGTGTACTTTACACAATTTTTGTTTCACAATAACTATTTTTAGGATATAGAAAAGTCAAGGTAAGTTTTAAGTCATTTACCTTAACCTATATAAAGCTATTTACAATGCATGATAGATTATTATCTCTTCCTGGAGAAGGCAATCTTACTGAATCATACTCATTGGTTATAGACAAATTGAGAATAGATATTTAGTAGAATACTTGGAATATTTATTATTGATTGATATATAGGAGAGGCTGACCCCTCTTTCTACTACTCTACTCCATGTGGGACTAAAACCCTTTAATACTCTCAACAATCTCCCTCAAGATAGGTGATAGATATCAATTATCCCCATCGTGTCACATAGTTTAGAAAGACACAATGATTAAGACAATCGGCAACTTGCTCTTCTGAGCGAACATGATCAAACTTTAATATCCTTTTCTCTATCTTCTCTTTGATGAAGAATAAATTAATCTCGATGTGCTTTGTTCTGTCAATCTAAACTGGATTATTACCTATACTTAGTGCAGCTTGACTGTCATTCAGAAGGCGTAATAGTGTTCCTTGGTCCAGCTTTAAATCTGACAGCAGTACTTTTACCCACAATAACTCTGACACTCCCAGAGCTATAGCTCTATATTCTGCTTCAGCGGTCGATCGTGCTACAACAGACTTTTACTTGCTTCTCCATGAGACTAGGTTACCTCCTATAAAGATACAGTAGCCCGAGGTAGACCTTCTGTCGTCCATTCAGCTTGCCCAATCTATATCGTAGTACCCCTCAACACCAATGTGTCCGTTGTTCTTGAACCATAGCCCTCTTCCAGGAGCCCCCTTCAGATATCTCATAATATGGAAAACTGTATCCATGTGGCTCTTCCTTGGATCATGCATGTAGTGACTCACTACACTCACAACAAATAAGATATCAGGTCGAATGCGTCCTAGATAAATCAATCTGCCTAGAAGTCTCTGATATCTCTCACGATCAACCGGCACTCCTGCCTCTGCCTCCAACTTATCTTTCTGATCGATTGGAGTGACTGCTCATCGACATCCCAGCATACTAGTTTTTGTGAGCAGATCTAGTAAATACTTCCTCTGAGAGAGGATGATCGCATCTCTTCCTCGAGCTACCTCGATCCTGAGAAAATACCTCATCATTTTCATGTCCTTTACTTCAAATTTCTTGGCAAACTTTGACTTTAGTTGGATAATCTCCTCCTCATCATCACCTGTGATCACTATATCATCTATATATACTATAAGTATGGTGACGTAGCCTTTTGCATGTTAGAAGAAGACTGTGTGATCTGTATCGGTCCGGCTGTACCCCATGGCCGTGACAGCCTTCCTGAATCTTTCAAACCAGGCCCAAGGAGATTGCTTGAGTCCATACAGTAATTTTTTTAGCTTATACATCTTTCCTGTTTACTACTTCATGCAAAAACTTGGGGGTGTCTCCATGTATACTTCTTCTTGTAGATCTCCATAAAAAAAGGAATTCTTCACATCTAATTAATGAAGATGCCACCCATAGATTGCTGCAAGAGAAACCAGGGTTCTTACAGTGACCATCTTTGGTACTGGAATAAATGTCTTATCATAGTCGATGCCATAGGACTGAGTGAATCCCTTTGCAACCAATCTTGTCTTGTATCACTCCACAGTTCCTTCTAGCGTCTCCTGTGAAGACCCATTTTCATCCAACTTCTCTCTTTCCTTTATGTAATGGAACAAGTTCCTATGTCCCATTTCTTTCAAGTGTCAAGTTCCTCCAACATTACAGATTTCCATCTCAGATCTTTCTTCGCTTTCTGGCAACACTTAGGCAAAGAGGTAATGTCTAATGATGCAATGAATGCTCCATAAGTAGGGGATAGATTAGAGTAGGCAAAAAAATAGGCGATGTCATATTCATAACCATAACGATTAGGGAATCTTCCCGCATTACTGCAAAAAGATATCCTTTAGGGAATAGGAGTTAGACAAGGAGAAGAGATCATACCATCCGAATCAGAGGGATCGTATCTGAATCATAGGGATCCGGTGTGGGAGGTGCATCTTTAGGAGTTAGGGCAGGGTTAGAGAGGGCATATGGAACAGTAGGGGCATTAGACGAAGTAGTGGACTGCTTCTTTCTTGTTTTGTAGACTTGGAGCTCTGTAGATTTTTCTATAGTCTGTCACACCCCAGTTCCGTAAAACTAATTTGTCCTCGCATTCGGTTTCGCAGAACCGATCATCCTCGCTGGGCGTGATGCCGTACAAGTCTGGGGTTGCACTTGTACAAGACAAGAACGTGCACATTGTGTCAAATATCTTTTATAAATAGTTTAAGAACACAACAGCAGATTATAAAATATATATTTGTATAGGAAAAAAATTATTGTATTAATTTATTGCAATGAAGTACAATTTTCTTAGCACCGAAATGGAAATGTCTGAACGACTTACATAACTTTGCATAAAAGAAAGGCTGATAGGCTGACATAAAATAATATTCTTATCCCATACATTATGCCCATTTATTATTTCTTGGAAACTTGAAAGCAGCTGCTAGAAATCTTTGAAATACTTTGGAAATAGAAAGAATCTTGAAAATACTACAACAAAAGCTTTAATTCCCTTGAGCGCCCCCGGTATCTCGGTTACCTAGTTTGTCCATAAAGACGTGGGTCAGTACTTAACTTGTACTGGTTAGAAGAAATAGCCCACTCACCTAAACCAATACTACTTAATTAAGACAGCAGTTAAATAGGCAACATTATAAATGCAACATTATAATAGGCAACCATTTATAAGCAACAATTCATGTAGTGAAGTATATGTAAGCTTGCACATATGTAATCCTTACCCCGACCAATGGCTGTTCCTGTATAATTTACAGGATTGTTCTTACTGCCCTTGTATAAGACATTATTAATATGCTACTCATTCTCACTAGGTTATTTGTGGTGTAGCTCCCAGATGGACATGCCATATAGGACTTCAATGGACGTACAATGCTCTATTCAAAACAGGTAGCAAGCCTCAATGAGTGTCTCGCTTATATCCGGCGCTACCAAAGCGCTACTATTTTTTTCGGGCCGAACGGTCCCTAGTGCCCCAGGTCCTGTGCGAGAAAATTTAATACCTTGTGCATAAGTTATCCATGACCATACAATGCATCTACGACTATATGATAAGCATAAATATAAGTATAAGGTATTGAAATATTTAGAGCAACATTGTATATTTTCCCATTCTTATTTCAGCATACTTATTCATTTGATTCGATTGGTAGTCAGTAGACTCCAATTTACAGCTAAGTCCTGGCACCAAACCACGACACCATGATATATCCTTCCCTGTGTTACATAATTGAACTTCGCTTTTATCAATGCAATTCCATTGATTTATATTAGTGTTATGAAACTTATGGCATTAGTGGCTTTATCAATCATTGGACATAGCAAGGTTACAAAAGAACATTACTGATTATTGGCATAAAGGAGTAGAGAAGAAGTGACAAAATTGCTCACCAAATAGAGAATGTCGAGAGAGAAAAGATGCTTGTTCGCTCAGGCTCTGGTCACGCGTCTATTTGCATTGGCACCAATATTTGGTTAGATTACCGTCTTTATTTCTTTCAGAGTTCTCTAGAATGAATGCATGCAATCAATAAAAATGGGATAAACAATCAATCATCAAAAATCAATCAGGAAAATACATTCATCAAAACCAAGCAGCAAAAATCCAAGAAAGCCAACCAATCCACCAATTAGAAATGTTCATTGCATTGTCCGTGATCGATTCCGCCGTAAAGTTTCTCCATACTCAATTTTGACTGAGTCAATCGGCCACAAGCTTTATATAGTGTACTGCTAGGAGCAGGGCACTACATAATATACCACTAAAAAAAAATTTCGTCCTCGAAACTTAAAACAAAGGTTCTACCTCTAGGTTATTAAATAAGAAAGGGTACTGCTTTCGCATCTCGTCCTCAAGCTTCCATGTTGATTCCTCAACTACATGATTCTGCCACAATACACGGACTAAAGCCACTGATCGATTCTATAGGGTCTTCTCTTTCCTATCTAGGATTTGAATAGGTTCTTCCGAGTAAGATAGGTTAGCACTAATCTCAAGCTGATCGGAGTTTACTACATGACTCAGGTCATGCACGTATCTCCTTAGTTGGAAAATATGGAAGACATCATATACTTTCGTGAAGGCAGGAGGTAGTGTAAGTCGATAAGCCACTTATGCCACCCTATCTAGAATCTCGAAAGGTCTGACAAATAGTGGACTCAGGTTTCCTTTAACGTCGAACCCTATCATACCTTGCATAGGTGTCACCTTTAGGAACACATGATCACCCTCCATGAATTCCAAAGGTCTCCTATATACATCCGCGTAGCTTTTTTGATGACTTTGAGCAACTTGAAGATTTTTTTGCACCATGCGAACTTTCTCGATGGCATGTTCAATAAGTTCTGGTCCGAGTACTTCTCGTTCACCGACTTTCTTCCAACATATCTGTGATCGACACTTGCATCCATATAGTTCTTCATACCGGGCCATCTGAATACTTGCCTGATAACTGTTGTTGTAAGCAAACTGTACCAGCGATAGATAGATATCCAACTTGCTTTCAAATCTAGCATGCACAGTTGCAACATGTCTTCTAAGATTTGGTTTACTCTCTCGGTCTGTCCATCAGTCTGTGTATGGTACGCTAAGCCAAAATGCAACTTGGTGCCCATTGCCGCCTGATGGCTTTTCCAGAATTGAGATAAGAATCGTCCATCCTTATCCGACACAATTGAGACTGGCACTCCATGTAACCGGACAACGCTTCATGTATTTTTGATTATTATGAAATGAGCCGACTTTGTCAGTCTATCCACGATGACCCAAATCGTATTATTTTCCTTTGGTGTCCTTGGTAAGCCCACTATAAAATGCATTGAGATGCCCTCCCACTTCATTCCGGAATGGCGAGGTTCTGGAACTCTCCGTCGGGTCGCTGGTATTCTGCCTTCATATGTTGACAATCTAAACATCATGACATGACACGAACAATACCACATATTTTTTCATGCCATGCCACCAAAATATTGTGCGTAGATCCTTGTATATTTTGATACTTCCTGGATGCATGGTGTACTTAGCATAATGAGTCTCAGTCAGTATTTCTTTCCTAAGTTCATCATCCTTAAGTATACATAATCTGCCCTTAAGCCACAATGTTCCATTCTCGCGTTCTACGAAATCGGTTGCCTTTCTTGCTGAAATAAACTCGTGTATCTTCTGCAGGAATAGGTCATCCTTTTGTGTGGATTTGACCTTTTCAAGCAAGTTTGGTTCTAACTGCAATTGAGCCAGCTACACTCCCGGTGTAAGAACTTTGTATTCGATGCCCATTTCTTCCAACTCTCGAAGTAACCTTCTTGACACAGATAATGATCCGACGAATTTTTGACTCAATGCATTTGCCACAACGTTTGCTTTTCCTGACATATAAGAAATCATCAAGTCATAATCCTTTATCAGTTCCAGCCATCGTCGTTGCCTCAAGTTTAATTCCTTTTGCGTGAATATTTACTTAAGGCTTTTATGACCCGTGAAGATCTCGCAAGACACTTTATAGAGATAGTGTCACCATAATTTCAATGTGAACACAATTGCCGTAAGTTTTAAATCATGTGTTGGGTAATTTATTTTATGTTGTTTCAGCTGTCTTAAGGCATAGGCAATTACTTTCCCATAATGCGTAAGAACACATCCCAATCCGAGTCGAGATGCATCACTGTAGATCTAAAATCACTCAGGTCCATCTGGAAGAGTAAGAATTGGAGCCGAGATTAGCCGCTGCTTCAGTTCCTGAAAACTGCTCTCACATTCGTCTGTCCATTTGAATACTACTCCATTTTGAGTGAGGCGAGTCAGAGTCGACACAATTTTTATGAAGTTCTTTACAAATCTCTGATAGTAGCCAGCCAAGCCTAGAAAACTTCTGATCTTACTAGCCGATGTTGGTTATTCCCAGTCCACCAATATCTCTATATTCTTAGGGTCAACTAATACACCATCTGCTGAAATAACATTCCCAAGAAAAGCCATACTGCTCATCCAGAACTCGCACTTGCTTAACTTTGCATGTAATTAATGTTCATGAAGTGTCTACAGTACTATCCTTAAATGTTCAACGTGAGTATCTGTGTCTTTCGAGTAGATTAAGATATCATCGATGAACACGGCGATGAACTTGTCTAAGAAGGGTCGGAATACTCGATTCATCATATCCATGAAAGCTGATGGAGCATTGGTCAAACCAAAAGGCATAACCAAAAACTCGTAGTGTCTATATCTTGTACGAAAAGCCGACTTTGGAATATCCCATGGTTTGATCTTCAACTGGTGATATCATGAATGAAGATCAATCTTTGAAAATATTGTTGCACCCTGAAGTTGATCAAACAGATCATCAATTCTTGGCAACGGATACTTGTTCCGGACTGTCGCTTTGTTTAATTCCTGATAACATATGCAAAGACGCATTGTGTCATCTTTCTTCTTCATAAACAGCACTGGATCTCTCCAAGGTGAAACACTGGGACGAATGTAGCTATGATCTAGTAATTCTTGTAGTTGTTACTTCAGTTCCTTCAATTCGGCAGGAGCCATCCGATATGGAGTTTTTAATATCGGCCAAGTATCTGAAAATATGTCAATACTGAACTCAATTTCTCGGTCTGGAGGCATTCCAGATATCTTCTCTAGAAATACGTTAGGGAATTTTGCTACGACTTCGGTCTCTCCCGAGTATGGGCCCTTCATCCGAGTGTCCCATACAGAAGCAAGGTACTCTTCACACCCCGAATATAGCATATATCTTGCCGCCATTGCCGATACCACCATCATTGTTTTAGCCGTCGCACTATACGAATAAGAGAACTCTGCCTCGCAAGGAATATGAAACACAACTCTCTTCTCTGCACAGTCAATTGTCGCATTGCATGCTCCAAGCCAATCCATGCCTAAGATGATGTCGTAATCGACGATGTCCAGGACTATTAAATCTAAGGACACGTACTTTCCTCCAATAAAAATATAACTATGCCTGCAAATTAAACTTGCAGGCAAATCTATTCCGGACGGAGTATTGACACTAAGATTCATATCTAACGGTGTCTTAAAAAATTTATGTTCATTAGTAAATACAGAAGATATGAAGCTATGTGTAGCACTATAGTCAAATAGTACAAGAGCAGGTATTTCTCTGTAAAGCAATATACCTGTAATGACAGTGTTTGAGGCAAGCACTTCTTCTTGAGTCAGTGCAAACACTCTACCCTGTCCTCCAAATCGTAGGTTCTGAGCATTTACAACTGCCGCCTGCAGAGCTTGTGGAGCTTGTCCATGATTCTGATTGTACTTTTGATCACGATTCTGATTGCGATATTGATCGTGATTCTGATTTCTTCTTCCACTATTGCACCACACAGTCTTGTGATCCAAATTGCCATACTTAAAACATCCAGCCTAACACTCGTCTTGACGGTGTCCAATCCGCTTGCACCTGTTACAGTAAGATCACTAATAAGGTCCCATATTGTCTTTTATGTTTTGATGCTTTGAAGTATCAAACCCGTTAGCTGCCATGGGTCATTTGTAGCTGTTGTTCCCACAGTTTTGCTTTGCCACCCCTCGAGGTTAAAATTTCTCCATCTCGAGAGCCGCTTTATAGGCTTCCCGGTACATCGCACACTTTCGGTTGAGAACATCACGCTGTAAGACCTCATTCAGGACTTCAATAAATCACAGTCATTTTGTCTCGTAGTTCTGTATCATGTAGCCGTCAAACTTGGATCGCTTTAAGAACTATGCTTCGTAGTCGCTGACGGATAAATTGCCCTGTTCGAGCGCTACGAAATCTTTTTCTTTTCTGTGACGGACAGTTGGTGGAATGAATTGTGCGATAAATGCCTGCTTAAATGTCTTCCAAAAGACTTTTGCTTCTTGGTTGGCATCGCATAATGCTTGTCTCTTCGACTCCCACCAGTCTTCTTCTTTGAGACGTAGCTGCACAGCCGTACAATCCACTCTTTTGGGCCCTTGCATATCTAACATATGAAAGATGCCCTCTAAAGTCTTTAGGAAGCCTACAACTTCCTCTGGTTCTGCCTTGCCAATGAACGCAGACAGATTGCATCTTTTGAATTCAGAAAACTTGAATGTCGGTCGCCTTCTTCGAGGCTGTTCCGTCTTCTCTGCTTCTACTACCATTATCTCTTTTGCGGCAGCCACTACAGCCTCGTTGTTATTCTCAGTTAATGTAGCCACCAGTTGAGACAAGTTGTCAATTTGTTACTATTGCGCATCGAATCACGCTTGAAATTGGTTGGTTAGCTGCGCTTGAAGCTCACGATTTTATGAATCAATCATCTTATAATGTGCATCGCTCTGCTTCTTTTGTGCCTCTAACATTTTTATTACTTTTTCTATTGGGTCAGACGATGATATCGCCTTGGTGCATCACCCTTAGTCATCTGCAAAAGAAATAACTTCCATTAGCACTCATAAAATATTTATGGGCTTATTATATGGAACATTATTTCATGCAGCACTATTGAAAAGTAAATCATCTGAGAAAATCGCTATTGTTTAAAAACTTCCACTTGAAAACCAATTTTTAAAATTCGAGAAACTTTAAACCACTCTCTGATACCAACTTATCACTCCCCGGTTTCGCAAAATCGATCATCCTCGCATTCGGTTCGACAGAACAGATCATCCTCGCTGGACGTGATACCGTACAAGTTTGGGGTTGCACTTGTACAAGGCAAGAACGTGCATATTGTGTCAAATATCTTTTGTAAATAGTTCCACAATACAGCAGCAGATTATAAAATACACATTTGTATAGGAAGAAAATAATTCTTTTATTGATTCATTGCAACGAAGTACAATTTTTTTAGCACTGAAATAGAAATGCCTGAACGGCTTACATAGCTTTGCATAAAAGAAAGACTGATAGGCTGACATGAAATAATGTTCTTCTTCCCTATATTATCCCTTTATTACTTCTTGAAAACTTAAAAGCAGCTACTAGAAATCTTTGAAATACTTTAAAAATAGGAAGAATCTTGAAAAGACAGCAACAAAAGCTTTAATTTCCTTGAGCACCCATGATATCTCGGTCACCTGGTTTGCCCACAGAGATATGGGTCAGTACTTAACTTTTACTGGAGAGCAGAACTGGCCCACTCACCTAAACCAACACTTCTTAATTAAGGCAGTAGTTAAATAGACAATATTATAAATGCAACATTACAATAGGCAACAGTTTATAAGCAACAGTTCATGCAATAAAGTCTATATAAGCTTGCACATATGGAATCATTATCTTGGCCAATGGTTGTTCCTGTATAATTTACAGGATTGTTCTTACCGCCCCCGTATAAGACATCATGAGTATGCAACTCATTCTTACTAGGTCATTTATGGTGTAGCACCACGATGGACATGCCATATAGGACTTCGATGGACGTGCGATGCTCAATTCAAAGTAGGTAGCAAGCCTCAATGAATATCTCGCTTATACTCGGTGCTACCAAAGCGCTACAATTTCCCTGGGCCGAACGGTCCCCAGTGCCCCAGGTCCCGTTTGAGAAAATTTACTACCTTGTCCACAAGTTGTCCATGACCATATAATGCATCTACGACTATATGATAAGAATAAATAGCAGTGTAAGATATTAAAACATCCAGAGCAATAATGCATATTTCTCCATTCTCATTTCAGCATACTTATTCATTTGATTCGATTGGTAGTCCGTAGACTCCAAATTACCGCTAAGCCATGGCACCAAACTATGACACCATGATATATCCTTTCCTGTGTTATATAATTAAACTTTCCTCTTATCAATGCAATTCCATTAATTTATATTAGTGGTATGAAACGTGTGGCATTAGTGGCTTTATCGATCATTGGACTTAACAAGGTTACAAGAGAACATTATAGATTATTAGCATGAAAGAGTAGAGAAGAAGGGACAAAACGACTCACAAAATAGAGAATGTCGAGAGAGAAAAGACGCTTGCTCGCTAAGGCTCCGGTCACGCGTCTATCTGCATTAGCACCAATATTTGGTTAGATTATCGTCTTCATTTCTCTCAGATTTCTCTAGAATGAATGCATAAAATCAATAAAAATGGGCTAAATAATCAATCATCGAAAACCAATCACGAAAATGCATTTATCAAAACTAAGCAGTGAATATCCAAGAAAGCCAACCAAAAATCCAACGAAAGTTATTGGACTCATTCCAACAAAAGTCGATCCATCAATTGGAAAGGTTCATTTCATTATCCGTGATCGATTCTGCCGTAAAGTTTTCCCATACTCAATTTTGACTGAGTCAATTGATCCACAATCCTTATATAGTGCACAGCTAGGAGCGGGGCACTACATAGTCTGTTCCTCCCATTGTACTGCAGCATCACTTTCTTTCTCCTCATTGTAAGCTTTTTATCACTTTTCTTTCCCTCGTTATCTTTTCGTTCTTCCCTTGGACCAACTTCCATCATTGGGCGTGGAACTGACCCAATAATCATGCTTGGGCCCATCTCCCCCTGACTCCTAACATCACTTGTGTTAGGTGTGTCACCAAATGCAGAGCCTTCACTTGAACCATTGTGGTAGTATGGTTCCATCTCTTTGAATGTAATATCCATGCTCACAAAGAGCCTTTGCTTCACAGGACTCCAGTAAGAGTATTCCTTCTGAGTCCCTGAGTAGCCAACAAAAATGTACTTCACTGTCCGAGGGTCCAACTTTTTTACCGCAGGCCTATTATCCTTCACAAAGCGGACACATCCAAATACCTTTGGGGGAATAATGTACTTTTTCTCACCTGTAAGCATCTTAAATAGTGTCTACCATCCAAACATTTTCAGACTCACATACGAGCTTATGGTATATTTTCCAAGTTCACAAGCATCACAAACCAACTTTTTCTTATTAGCCTTTCGATACAAAAAGGGATACATCCGACTCAGTAGACTGAATGAAGAGTGCCCCATACGCCGATACTGGAATAATAATTTTGCTTCTACAGTCCTTCGCAGATCCTCAAGTTATGCTTCATCTACCAGTAATTCCAGTGCTGCATCCAGTCCACCTCTGCCCAAGTACTATAGCCCTTTATGCCAAGGGTCAGTCCCCAACAGTCTTTCTGTTCCCTTCTCCTGAAAAATTACCTTAGGAATGTCAAAGAAAAAAATATAATTAAGATAAATAACAATGGCACTAATGGACAATAAATTAACAGAAAAAGATGGACCATGCAAGACATCAGTAAGAGTCATGGAAGGGGTGCATTCAAGTGTGCCTTTACACATAATGGGTGTAGCAGTACCATCAGCAGTCTGATTGCTTTCAGGCGTTGCCAGTTGAGTGTAATCTTGGAACTCATTATAGGCACCCGTGACATGGTGGGATACCCCAGAGTCAATTATCCAATTTAGACTTTCTGGTCTGTGGGTAGATGCAAGGGCATAAGCAGGTATACCTGTGCTTGTATGGGCATAGTAGGTGATGTTACACCCGGAGGTCGTTGAAGTCTATGCCCCAGTGGTGTTGGCTCGACTGTCGCTGGTTCCAAGCTTTATGCTCCTCCACATTTATAGCATTTTTCTCTCACTAGGGGTCATATCGGATGAGTGACTCTTATTTTTTTCTTCTGCCAGGTTTTTCTTGTGACCTCCAAAAAAATTACCTCTACCTCCGCCATAGCCTCTTCTGGCATCCCTACGCCCTCCACGGCTACGTCTGCGGTCGCTGGACTGACCTTTTAGAGGTTTCGTATAGAATCTGATAAAATGTCCAAGTTCTTCACATTTGTAGCACCCTCCCCCTCCGGAAGGTTTTGGGTTAAACACTGCTAGAGCTGATTTTTTCTCCGGAGAGCTAGTGGTGCTAGACATTAGCTTTAGTCGCATCTCTTCTTGTGACATAGCAGCTATGGCCTCCTCCAGTGATGGTAGCCCAGGTTGTGCAAGTAGGACATTCCTCTTCTGCTCGAATGCTGGGTTGAGCCCCTTCAGGAACTTCATCATCCTTTGTCGCAAAACATACTCCATGAACCTCTTATAATATTTTGCAAATGCCGGTTCCACTTTCTCATCCTCCACGCTAATGGGATCTTAGCGGTCTAGATCTGACCAATACTTCTTCACTATAGCCGTATACTCAGAGATGGTGTGATCTTCTTGAACCACCTTATCAATTTTATCTAGTAGTTGGAAGACCCTCATAGGATCGCCCGACCCTGAGTATATGTCTCTCAGCGTCATCCAAATGTCACCAGCACCCTCCATTGCTTTCATGTTGCCTGACACTTGGTCGGTTAATTAAGCTGTCAACCATCCAGCAGACGATTTTGACACCGCAAAATCTCGTGAGGAGTGATTTTCAGGTGCCTTGGTTTGGCTATTCACATAGCCCACCAAGCCACTTGCCTTTAGAGTCCACGTCGCCTAACGCGGCCACTTCATGTAGTTGAAAGTACCCTCCAACTTTATCTCTAGTTTCTCCAACTTTCCAATTTTGTATGGTGAAGGATCCACATCTGCATGTGCAACACGGGAGCTAGGCTCAATCAGACTCTTGGAGAAGAGATCATCCACTAAAGCTTTCATCTTTTGGGCCGTCAGTTTGCAGTAGATCGTCTCTATCGTCTTCTTCTTGTCATCTTCCATCAACAAGATGATGGCAGATCTGGATCATCTCCACCTTTGATCGCCGTTCTCTCCACGTCTAAAATCCTCCTTCAGCGGCAACGGTGTCTGTGAGAGCTGCTACTCATGTCTCTGCACGGCTTTGACCCGAGGTCGCATAGCCTGACAAGAAGGAGGGGAAAGAACCGACAGTTATAGTCGAGATCAGGAGTTCACACAAAAATTTTCTCACTGATATACCTTAATCCAACTAGCAACTATATAATTAATATTCTGATTACAACTTGCTGTTACAAAAAAGAGAATAAAAAAATTTAACTTCTCGTTCTTCCTTGCAATCGTAGTGGCATACGGATAAAACCGAGTTACAACTCGCAGAAGAGAAGAAGAAGTAGAAGAAGAAGAAGAAGAAGAAGAAGAAGAGGGAAGGGGAGTTGGCCGGTGGGGAGTGGGGCTGCTGGCCGACGGAGAGGGATGCTGCTGGCCGGCGGCTGCTGGTGGCGGAAGAGGGAAAGGGGGAGAGGAAGGTTGCTTGCTGGCTGCTGCTAGTGGCAGAAGAGGAAAATAGAGGACGGCTGTGGAGGGGTGGGGGGGCGACTGTGGAGGGGATTAGGGTTATGATTTGGGAAAAGGAGGAGGGAGGGGGGTGGCTCTGATACCAAATAGATATTTCGTAGAATACTTTGCTTGTTTATTATCAGCTCCTCAAGAGTTGATGAAATCTGGTAGAAGGTTTCAGTAAGCTTGTTTTTTCGGAGAATACAAGAGATGCGTGGGTATAAGCAGTGACATAGATTCGTGAAGGCATTATCAAATGACATGTTAAAAGGCTTTTTTTTTTATTTTTATATATGGGTGTTTTCATAAAAGAGATGAATATATGTTTTCATAAAATAGCCTGCTATGTGAATTATACCATCAAAAGGCATCAAGTTAGTTCATAAAGGAATTTTCACACATAGTGTAAACGTATTTATATGTATTTTCACACATTCGTACTACATTTGCTCTGCTAACAAAGCCTGCTCTCAAGTGGCTGTATCTTTAATTATAAATTGTTTATCCTTAGTTCACATCAATATCAGTGTCTATTTTTAGGCAATGTTGTGGCTGCCAACACTGTCGCCAACTTCAAGAGCACCTCATTCATGCTCTATCTCCTTGGTGGTTTCATCGTCGACACTTTCATTGGCAGGTCAGTCTGTCACTTTCTGAGATTATATTCCATTAGTTCTTCTCTGATCTCACAATTAACCTTCTTTTTTTCCACTCACTCTACCAGTAACTCACGGTGGCCGTCTTCACCGCTATCCAAGCCTTTGTAGGTAAACTTTACTACAATTTTTCTACTAAACTTTGTAAGTACACTAGACTACAATTCTTCCACTAAATATTAATTTTTCTCTAGGGGATAGATATATAGGTTCAGAAACACAGTTTTGTCAGAACAGTTTTGTGAGGGAATTGTTAACACAAAGTTCTCATTGTGTTCTATGTACCCTATGTTACACGGACATGACAAATGGTCTATGTACTTTCCATTTTGAATAGAGCATAAACTAGCCGTTTCCCATCTATCTGAATCTCATAAATGCAAACAAAGAACATTCTCCTGATTGGCATGAAAAGGCTAGTTGGAGTCCTTTATAGTGTTTGTATGATTGGCATGATGTATATGAAAAGTGTATAGAATCAGTATGTTTGAGTTAGCTCTGATTCATCTTTTTTTGTTTGTTGGAGTCCTTTATAGTGTGTATGAAAAATTCTGTAGCATGGTACTGTTATATGAATTGGGTTAAGTACTGCTTATTTAATTCCCTCTTAATTAGTTGTACAAGAATACAGTAGATGGAATAGAACTAAAAGTACATAAGAATCCTTGCATAAGAAATTTTTTAAAATTAGTATAAGCTCATTCAACAATTGTTCCAACAATCATAGCAAGTTCTTTAATAGCAGTTCATACTTGCCACAGTTGAATATATTCTCCGAGAAGAGGTTTACATTTTACACCCAATATTATCATTATGCTGCACATATACTAACTATATTGCATTCAATTCTACAATTCACTCATTGATATATGCAGGTTTGGAAATTTTTGTTGGGATATCATGATTATGAATCCACATTTGCTGAGAGGGATTATGTTGATTAAGTTAAGAGATCGGAGTATAGAACTCTAAAATCCCAGTGGCAGGTTTGACTTTCTAGCTTGTTATCTTATTTCTTGCAAATATTCAACTTGTAACTTTAAAATCAATGAACACTTTTATAAAAGAATGTTAGAAGGTCTGATATGTGTCTGAGACAACAAGGGCAAGTCAAGACATTTGGAGTGTCTTGGCTTTTTAGTATAATAAAGTCTTACTGCATAATAGCTAATCTGGGAACCAAATACTATAAAGGAATGTTTAACAAGAGAATAAATTTACTAATATGAAGTCTTACTACAAAATAGCGAAATTGGTAACCTTTATTTGACAAATTTCCAGGAATGAACTGACCACAACAATGTATAGTACCCATCACCTATTTGATTGAGTGTTTGTTTTGCCCTTTTGTTCAGTTCATTTGGCTACAAGCATCTTTAGTCTTTAATTAGTCAAAGGAAACAACTCTTTATGTTCTCTGTTGGTCTGCACTCCAAACATCAATTTTGACTTCTTGTTTCTACCTCAAAACACAAAGTTGTCACACTCATCATCATGATTAGCACCCCATCTTTTCTTGAAAATACGTTTTAGAGAGACTTCATATATAGACCAAGCTTTATGAACCACATCAAGTTGGTAATAACTAGAAAATTATTAGCAATTTTGTAAGTTGGGAATAATTAGCAAATTATTAGCAATTTTGTAGCTTGCAACAGTTTCTACTAGATATGTTACTATCTAACCTTTATTTTGCTAGTGTTGATATATTAGAATATTCTTAGTAAATTTGTTAGTATATTAGAATATTCTTGGTATATTTGTTGCAATATTAGAATATTCTACAGGAAGTTTTAATGGGGTATTAATGTAAGATGAAGGGTTGTAAGACTACAAATAGCCAAGAGATTATCAATAAAAAATATAGCAATTACTCCAAAATATTCTACATGATATCAGAGCCCAAACCCTAGCCGCCACCTCCCAAACCCTAGCCACCTCCGCTGCCACACCGTCCGCCACCAACATTGCCGCACCGCCACCACAGCTGATGCGCCTACCGCCACCACCGCTGCTGCACCACTCACTTGCACCACCGTCGCCGCTCTCCCACTACCACCACCGCGAAGCCGCGACTTCTGCGGAGCCTTCTACCGCGGTTCCTGGCATCTCCCGCGGATCGTTCCAGACGTTGATATCGAAGGCCTAGATCTGATGGGGGAGAGACATGATCGGGTCTAGGAGAGGACGAACGTGAATTGTGGAACGGGTGTGAGGTCATCGGAGAAGAGGATGTTCGATAGAGGAGATCATCAAGAAGTTGGACTCTACGGAGGTCGCAACGTTGATGAAGCTGATAAAACTATCTGCTGGTAAGTGCGCGTCACGAACATTGGCAAAATTGGAGCTTCCATCCACGATCTGAAGCTTGATGGAACGGCCACCTACCTGAGATGGTCACGACGGGTGAGGAGAACCCTCGCAGGAAAGAACCTGTAGGGTTTCTTGTCAGGAGAGAAGACATAGTCGGATGAGGGCTCGGCAGGACACGACGAGCGAAAGTTCACTCATATGGTGGTATACATTTGGCTCCTCAATTCTTTAGTCCAGTCGATCTCCGCCATAGTGGATGGCCTTGAGATGGTGAAAGACGTGTGGGAGAAGTTGAGGAGAACCTACGATGGTGTGGAGAATAACTTGAAAGTTTTACAGATCAAGGAGGAGATCGACGACATCGCACAGGAAGAGAAGACGGTACAGGAGTATGCCACGTAGTTGGAGCATCTGCGGTTGGATTATGATCACTTCTCAGATCGGACGAGCTGTGAGGACCCGAAGTGTAAGGAGAGACAGGTATGTCTGCAGGAGAGGACGATAAAATTTCTTAAGTGGCTGGTCGCAGTGTTTGCTCAAAGGACAACACTACTTCTAACCCAACTGAAGATTCCTACACTTGAGGAGGCTATCTCGGCCATGATCCAGGAGGAGACTCAAATCAAGATACAGGCAGGGACAAGTGATCCTCCTGAAGTGAAGACAACACTGGTAACACTGGTAGTTGCCAATTCAGGCGACATAGGACCCAAAGGAGACCCTTGGCAGTGTTACTACTGCGAAAAGTTGGACTATCTGAGGCATGATTGCACCAAACCACCCAAGGAGAGATATTCAGGTGGAGGACGTGGATAGTTTGGAGGACGTGGTCGTGGTCGTAGGGGTCAACGGGGTGGTCGAGGAGATTATCGGACGAACCTGCTAGTAGCAGAAGGCAAGAAAGAATCTATTGGTGCATATACTGAGGAGGATCAAGCACTACTGGGCATGCTGAAAGTAGTCAGGAGAAAGCAGTGAGCGTCAAGCGATGGAGACAGGAGGTGTGGGACTGAGGAGGCGTCCACCTCAATCTTCGCCAGAGGTAACGCTGCCATCTATGTCCATCCATCAGAAGGTACTGATGATTCACTCCCCCTTGCATCTATGTCTTTCCTTAGATCCTCGGACTGGATTATCGATTAGGGTGCGTCTCGACATGTGACAGGGAACGCTAGTGAGTTCTCTTCCTACACTCACCTAGCATCTACAGACAGCTTCAAACAGCTGATGGTACTTTTCAACTATTGGTTGGTAAGTGTACTGTCGATTGTACAGGTTCAGTAAGATTATCTAATATTTTATATGACCTTTATTTTCCAGTCAGTCTTTGTCTATTAGTTCTATAATCCTTCAACCAAAATGCATTGTCTCTTTTGATATCCCTAAGGTGATCTTCCAGGAGAAGGAGACGGGACGAAGACTTGGGACTGGCACTTGGCATGATGGACTGTGGTACCTGGATCGGGAAGGACTGTATTCGGCATTGGTGTCTGTGGAATGGGAGGACCAAAGTTGAGTGCCGAGGATACACTGATACTCCACTACATGCGGTTGGGGCACTCCTCTTTTGGTATTTTGAGTAGGTTGTATCCATCTATTTATAATAAGGCAAATAAGGAGAAACTAGTATGTAATGCATGTAATTTAGGCAAACTTACTAGGATCTCATATGTTGGTGAGGGCCATAGGAGATCTTCTGTTTGATATTATACATTATGATGTACGGGGCTCGTGGGCTATAACTACTATGAATGGTTACAAGTATTTTATCTTTTTTATTGATTGTTCCTCTCATGTCACCTGGTTGTATTTGATGAAGAATAAGAGTGAGGTCTTTGCCTATTTTCGAAACTTTCATAAACATGTCCAAACTCAGTACAGAGCAGTGGTGAAGGTACTAAAGTGTGACAATGGAACAGAGTATACCAACAAAGTACTTGAGTAATACTTGTCAGCCCAAGGGATACAGCATCATACTACCTGTGCATACACACCATCACAGAATAGAGTGGCAGAAAGGAAGAACAAACACCTTCTGGAGGTGGCAAGAAGCATGATGATCGCCATGAATGTCCTACAGAGTTTGTTGGGACAGGCAGTCTGTTGATGAACGCCTCGATTGATCAACAGGATACCCTCGAAGGTACTGGGATGGAAGTTTTCATGTAAGATATTGTAAGAAAATAATAGTGGGATACTCCCACTAAAGGTGTTTGGTTGTGTATATTTTGTGAAGAATAACAGACTGTCTGTTGGAAAACTTGACCCCAGAGCAGTCAAGTGTGTATTCGTGGGCTATTCGGCGACCTATAAGGGGTACGTGTGCTAGAGCCCAGTAGAGAAGAAGAAGTTTGTGAGCATGGATGTTCACTACTGGGAGTTTGAGCCAAACTATTGTCAGAAGGAAACTCAACCAAGAGCAACTCACCTGATATTAAGAGTATGAGGTGAGAGAGGAAGATTAGTGAGAGTGTGTTGATCGATTTAGGAGTAGGGCATGGAGCAACGATTGAAGAGGAGCAAGAGAGTGAAGAGGAACAGGGGGACACGATGAGAGGTGTTAGGCCCACGACTCAAGGGGAGTTACTTACCTACAGCAGAAAAGGAAAGCAAACTGTAGAACCAGTACCTATAGTTCCAGTGCCAAGTCCCTTGCCTACGTCCGTCTCAACTCCTGAGACACATACACCACCACCACCAGATTCTCCTTCGGGTAATATCATTCTTCTGACTCCTCCCACACCATTATCAGTACGGAGGACCACTCGCAGCAATACGAAAAATTCTCCTAATAGATATGGTTGGAACTTTGCTCAGTTTGTTTCATATAGTAACATCTCTTCTTCTCATGCAGCATTTATTGCATCTTTGGATAATATTACTGTACCTAACAATTGGCAGGTTGCCAAGAATGATCCAAAGTGGATAGCGACGATGCACGAGAAGTTAGGCACTTTTGAGAAGAACCACACTTGGAAACTGGTAAAACTGTCAGAGGGGAAGAGGGCAGTCGGATGCAAGTGAGTCTTTATTGGAAAGCAGAACCCAGATGAAAAAGTAGAGCGCTACAAGACTCGAATAGTGGCAAAAGAATACAGTCAGACCTACGGCATTGACTATGATGAGACCTTTGTACCAGTGGCGAAGATAAGCACAGTCAGGACCCAATTTTCTTTGGCAGCGAATGGTGGATGGAAGCTACACCAACTGAATATGAAGAATGCATTTCTTTATGGGGATCTAGTGGAGGAAGTGTACATGGAGATACCACCAGGATTCTGCACCGATAAGACAGTAGGCAAGGTCTGCAGGTTGAAGAAGTTCCTCTATGGACTGAAGTAGTCTCCTCGAGCATGGTTTGACAGATTCAGAAGAATGATGATAGGGATGGGATATCAGCAAATCAATGCTGATCATATTGTGCTATTCCTTCAGAGTGGAGGTCACATCACCATCCTGGTGGTGTATGTGGATGATATGATTATCACAAGAGATGATGAGCAGGAGATTGTCCGACTCTAGGGGAAGTTTGGCAAGGAGTTCGAGGTGAAGGATCTTGGCCTTCTTCGGTACTTCCTTGGGATTGAGATTGCTCGATAAGCGGAGGAGATTGTTCTTTCTCAGACGAAGTATGCGCTGGACCTTCTCACAGAGACATGGATGTTGGAATGCAGACCTGTAGTGATGCAGATCAATCAGGGGTTCAAGCTGTGTGCTGAGGCTGGAGAACCAGTTGACCGAGACAGATACCAGAGACTGGTGGACAAGTTGATCTATTTGAGCCACACACGTCCTGATATCTTCTTTGCAGTGAGTGTGTGAGCCACTACAGGCATGACCCAAGGAAGGGTCATATAGACGCAGTGTACCAGATTCTGAGATACTTGTAGGGTGCCCCCGGAAAGGGATTGATATTTTGGAAGAATGATCACTTGAGCATCGATGCTACTGTGACTGTGACTGGGCTAGCTGTACCGAAGACATGAGGTCTACCTCGGACTATTGCATATTTGTAGGAGGCAACTTGGTCTCTTGGAGGAGTAAGAAACAGTCGGTGGTGGCCTGATCGACTGCTGAAGTGGAGTACAGAGCTATGGCATTGGGAGTTGCAGAGCTGCTATGGCTGAAGAGTATGTTGGTGGAGCTGAAGCTGGATCAAGGAGCCAAGATGAAGCTGTGGTGTGACAACCAGTCAGTATCGACAACAATCCAGTGCAGCATGACAAGACCAAATACATCGAGATCGATAGGTTCTTCATCAAGGAGAAGTTAGACCGTGGACTACTGGATCAAAGTCATGTTCCAATCAGGAAGCAGGTAGTAGATAGTATGACTAAAAAACTTAGCTCTGGATATATGATTAGATGATGTGACAAGATGGATTTAGTAAATATCTTTCGTCCTTCTTGAGGAGGAGTGTTGATATATTAGAATATTCTTGGTATATTAGTTGTTATATTAGAACATTCTTGGTATATTTGTTAGGATATTAGAATATTCTATAAGAAATTTTAATAAAATATTAGTGTAAGATGAAGGATTGTAAGACTATAAATAGCCAAAAAATTATCAATAAAAAATATAACAATTATTTCAAAATATTCTACATATAGCTAGCCATGTTCTAACGCATCATTTTATTTTTAATCTCTTCAGTGCAGCTTGAAGTTCAAGGCATAAAGCATACTGGCCCTCTTGCAGAGAAATACAACTCAGTGTGCAGTGATTGATTGAAGATATTCAGTCACCAGAGGAGAATTTATACAACATGCCTGATAAATTTCTCGCCAGAGTGCAAAAACGTTGTAAGCCATCTGGTTTTGAATACTTGAGGCATGAGATGATACCATGGGCCTGGGAAAAGCAAAATTAGGAAGAATTTGTAGAATAACAACAACTATATTTATGTAAATTGACTTTGATTTCACTGTTTGCAACTCCCCTTCAATTTAGGATAGTGATTTTACTGAGAGTTGAATTATTCATATTTGAAAGTGGAACATAATGAAGTCTGATAATTTCAATTTTGCAACTCCGAGATTTAACCAAAGGTTGCTGTTGATATGGTTTAGTGTTTCATATTTTGCATGAATGTTAACTAGATATGTCAGCATTGTGCAGGAGAATATAGTTAGCCTGCTTTTGGGAAATCTGAGGGCTAATGCCCGGCATATCAATAATGTCTAAGAAAATAAATTTGATTTTTAGTCTCAATATGGTCCCAAATTTTTTTAATATTTTTTTTCGTTCCTAACGGTCATTTACAGCATTCGAATGCGCATTATAAAAAGATGGAGAGGGTCATTTACAGCGTTCGAATGCGTGTTGTAAAAAAAAATAGAGAGGGTCATTTACAGCGTTCGAATGCGGGTTGTGAAAAAGATGGAGAGGATCATTCATACCGTTCGCGTTGTAAAAAAAAAAAAAATGGTCATTTACAGCGTTCGAATGCGCGTTGTAAAAAAGATGGTCATTTACGGCATTGCCTTTTACGGCAACATCATGTACGCCGTGAAAGATCATCTACGACGTGTTTAGCAATAAATAAACCAAAATATTGTTAGAGTTAATCCTGTTGAGGAGGTTGAAGCGGTTGTTATTTGGATTTCAATGAATCCCTAGTCTTTAGGAATTTTGTTTGTTCTATGCCGTTAATTTGTTTTGATTTGTTAGTTAGAATATGGTTAGAGGGTGCTACTTTTATGCATTCTGTTAGAGTTGTAAATGGCTATTTAAAGGCCAAGTTGAGGTTGAACATAACACAAATTATTCATTCCAAGCATCAAATACTCCTCTCATCTTACATTTGGTATCAAAGCTATGAGCAAAGCCCCACGATGTCGACATCTATGAAGAAGACGTCATTCACCTTCAAATACCCCATGCTGACACGGAACAACCACGCGGATTGGGCTCTCTTAATGAGAGTCAACATGCAGGCACAAGGCCTGTGGGAGGCGATCGAACTCGGGAAAGCCGACTACCGCGACGACAGGATGGCCCTGTCCGTCATACTCCGTGTCGTGCCGCCAGAGATGCTGCGGACACTGGCAGTAAAAGACACTGCCAAGGAAGCATGGGACGCTGGGAAGATGATGTGGATGGGGGTTGAGCGCGTGCGCGAGGCCAAGGCGCAGAAATTGCGCGCTGACTTCGAATCAATGAGGTTTAAGGACAGCGAGTCCGTCGAGGACTTCGCGATGCGGCTTACGGGACTCGTCAGCGACCTGCAACTACTCGGCGATGAAATGGACGACGAGAAGGTAGTTAAAAAATTTCTTCGAGTCGTTCCATCCAAGTACACGCAAGTCGCCATCGCCATTAGGACTTTAGTGGATCTCAAGACGCTGTCAATTGAAGAGCTTACCGGTCGTCTTCTAGCCGTCGAGGAGCGGTACGATCTTGACAGCAACTCCGGTGACACAAGTAGCCTCCTTCTCCTCTCCGAAGAGGAGTAGCTCGCTCGCACGAGGCAGAGGAAGGAAGGCGAGGCCTACTCCAATGGTGGCAAAAGTTAAGGTCGAGGGCGCGGCAAGCCAAGAGGTCGTGGCCACGGCAACACGAACTACGGCAACGGCAAAGCGTCCGGTGGCACGCATGACAAGAAGGATAAGTGCCATAATTGTGGCATCCATGGTCACTGGGCGAAGGACTGCCGCAAGCCAAAGCGCGATGAGCGCGCCAATCTGACGCAAGTCGATGACTATGAGCCCGTACTGCTGATGGCGCAGGAGTACACGCTCGCCGAGACCACCGTGGGCACAACCCACAACGTCGTACTCGACGAGGTGCACGCTCAGGTGCATCTGGGCCGTGAGGACGACCACCACGGCGAAGAATGGTACCTCGACACCGGTGCCAGCAACCACATGACGGGCTGCAAGGAGGTCTTCGCCGAGCTGGACACTGGAGTTACGGGCTCCATCAAGTTTGGGGACGGATCCTTTGTCGACATCCGAGGGCGTGGCACAGTGATGTTTACGTGCCAGAACGATGATCCCGGCACCAAGGCGTACAGGGTATACGACCCCGCCGGCAAGCGCCTGCACGTCACATGCGACGTTGTCTTCGACGAGGAAGCTAAGTAGGATTGGTGCGTGCAAGACAACGTAGGTGAGACAACTGTTGAGTATACTATACCACATGTTGAACACGCAGGCACGCCGGTGCACGGGGGTGGCGATCCATCAACGCCAGTGGCACCCAGTCCAGGGCCGTTGACGCCGACATCCGGGGTAGAAACCTCCGACCCGGTGGTACAACGTGGATTAGATTTTATCTCGCCACCCACCAACGCCTCGGTCGTGCTCGACACAGATGACGACGGGCCACGCAGGTACAGGACCTTGGCGAGCTTACTTGACACGACCACCGTCCGCGAGCTCGATGTCGACGAGCTTCTCCTCATGGTTGACGAGGAACGTACCACTTTCTTTGAAGCTGAGAAACACCGATATTGGCGCCAAGCGATGCTCGAGGAGATGAGCTCCATTGAGGAGAACCGTACATGGCACCTCGTAGACCTCCCACCCGGCCATTGTTTGATCGGCTTGAGGTGGGTCTACAAGCTCAAGAAGGACGAGCACGGCGTCGTCCTCAAGCACAAGGCCGGCTCGTGGCAAAAGGCTATGTGCAAAGGCAAGGAGTGGACTTCGAGGAAGTGTTTGCGCCGGTTGCTCGCCTCGAGTTTGTCCGTTTGTTGATCGCAGTTGCCGCGCATGAGGGGTGGGTGGTGCACCACATGGACGTGAAGACGACGTTCCTCAACGATGACCTCAAGGAGGAGATGTACGTCACCCAACCTCCCGGCTTTGTTATCGAAGGACAGGAGCACAAAGTGCTGAAACTTGACAAGGCACTGTACGGGCTGCAGCAAGCACCGAGGGATTGGAACACCAAGCTTGACAGTTGCCTACTGTCACTTGGTTTCCACCGGAGTGCACATAAGCACCCTGTGTATACACGCGGCAAAGGTCCAGCTGGCCTACTTGTGGGTGTGTACGTCGACGATCTCATCATAACCGGAACGGACCGACAAGATATTGCTAAGTTCAAGGAGGAGATGAAGGCCTTGTTCAAAATGAGTGACTTGGTATTTCTCACTTTCTACCTCGGCATCAATGGGCACAAAATCTTGGAGAAGAGTGGCATGGTGGATTGCAACCCGTGCCACGTCCCTATGGAACCGAGGTTCAAGCTAAGCAAGGTGAGCTCAGCCCCTCCGACTGACGCCACATCCTATAGGAGCATCGTCGGGAGCCTCCAGTACTTGGTGCATACTTGCCCAGACATCTCGTACGCGGTGGGCTACGTGAGTCAGTTCATGGAGAACCCGACCACCGAATACCTTGCTGCCGTCAAGCGCATCCTTCGCTACGTCGTCGGCACACATCACTTTGGTTGTATCTACGCAAAGAAGGTGGAGGAACCACGGCTGATCGGCTACAGCGACAACAACATGGCAGGTGACATCGACACCCGCATAAGCACCACTGGCGTGTTATTCTTCCTCGGTCGTAGCCTCATTAGCTAGCAATCTCAGAAGCAGAAGGTCGTGGCATTGTCATCCTGCGAGGCCGAGTACATTGCCGCGACAACGACGGCATGCCAAGGCATTTGGCTTGCAAAACTCCTTGGTGACTTGAAGAACAAGGAGACCGGCAGCGTCATGCTCAAGGTAGACAACAAGTCCGCCATCTCCCTTAGCAAGAATCCCGTCTTCCATGACCGAAGAAAACATATTGATACAAGGTATCATTTCATTCGGGAGTGTGTCGAGAGAGGGAAGGTTGAGGTCGAGTACATCAACACTAAAGAGCAGCTCGCAGACATTCTTACCAAGGCGCTCGGGTGAGTCAAGTTCATTGAGATGAGACAGAAGCTCGACGTCATAGAGGTGAATCTCATGCCACAGGCTTAGGGAGTGATTTGTTATAGTTAATCCTGTTGAGGAGGTTGAAGCGATTATTATTTGGATTTCAATGAATCCATAGTCTTTAGGAATTTTGTTTGTTCTATGCCGTTAATTTGTTTTGATTTGTTAGTTAGAATATGGTTAGAGGGTGCTACTTTTATGCATTCTGTTAGAGTTGTAAATGGCTATTTAAAGGCCAAGTTGAGGTTGAACATACACAAATTATTCATTCCAAGCATCAAATACTCCTCTCATCTTACAAATATATGGTTTGTACAATATCTTAAACATCCAAAACCTATATATACAAGTAAACTAAAATACATGATACATTGTCTAACTATATAACAAAATATCTGAACCCAAAGCATATCCTATCACAACAGACTTAATACGCCTTCATTTACGATGTAGTTCCTGAGAGAACAAGAGAACAAGTTAGCAATTTATGTTAATGAGCTTGTTGAACAAGGAACAAGAAAACAAGAGAACCAGAGATGTATTCAATCAATTCCTTAGCTAAAGTAAATAACATTATGCAAGTACTTGAAATTATATATCATCAAATAGCGCAGTACAATACAGCTACAATGTGCAACTTCCTGGAGATCACTGTTCTTAAGATTCATTTGCAGAGAAGGATACCAGGTCTGATGAAAATAGGATGTAATATGTTATACATCTACTGCCAATCACATTTTTGATATTTCTGCGATAAAATTCCTTCTTACATCTTATAATAGCTAGATACAAATTCATATTATAATTTATACCAGGTTGACTGGTTACAAAATACTATCAGTACAACATCTAAGCAACTGATCCTTTCCAACATCAGGATTGGTTTAAGCATACATACCTTAATTTCTGACATAAAATTTTGTTTAAAAGTTACAAGAGTAGAACATCTTTATGTTGGGGATAATCTTGTTAGTTTGTTTAGATTGTTTAGTTGGTTTAGATTATTAGTTGGTTTAGATTGATAAGTTGTTTGTTGAAACAACTTTGATATATCTTTTATTTAGTCTATCTCTTTACATCAAATGTTCAACTATATATAGCTACCATTTCATTCAATAAAATATCACCAAGTTTATTCATCCTCCACAAAACTTGTGTCCTGTTTCCTCTTTACTGGGCTACTTTCCTACATTTGGTATCAGAGCTCGAGTTGAGGAACAGAGAAGCTATGGCAACCAACGACGAGCAAAGCCCCACGACGTCGACGTCATTCACCTTCAAGTACCCCATGCTGACACGGACCAACTACGCGGATTGGGCTCTCTTAATGAGAGTCAACATGCAGGCGCAAGGCCTGTGGGAGGCGATCGAACCCGGGAAAGCCGACTACCATGACGACAGGATGGCCCTGTCCGTCATACTCCGTGCCGTGCCGCCAGAGATGTTGCAGATACTGGCAGTAAAAGACACTGCCAATGAAGCATGGGACGCTGTGAAGATGATGCGGATGGGGGTCGAGCGCGTGCACGAGGCCAAGGCGCAGAAATTGCGCGCTGACTTTGAGTCAATGAAGTTCAAGGACGGCGAGTCCGTCGAGGACTTCGCGATGCGGCTCACGGGACTTGTCAGCGACCTGCAACTACTCGGTGACGAAATGGACGACGAGAAGGTAGTTAAAAAATTCCTTCGAGTCGTTCCATCCAAGTACACGCAAGTCGCCATCGCCATTGAAACTTTAGTGGATCTCAAGACGCTGTCAATTGAAGAGCTTACCGGTCGTCTTCTAGCCGTCGAGGAGCGGTATGATCTGGGCAGCAACTCCGGCGACACAAGTAGCCGCCTTCTCCTCTCCGAAGAGGAGTGGCTCGCTCGCACGAAGCAGAGGAAGGAAGGCGACGCCTACTCCGACGGTGGTGAAAGTTATGGTCGTGGGCGCGGCAAGCCAAGAGGTCGTGGCCGCGGCAACACGAACTATGGCAACGGCAACGTGTCCGGTGGCACGCGCTACAAGAAGGGTAAGTGTCACAATTGTGGCATCTACGGCCACTGGGCGAAGGACTGCCGCAAGCCGAAGCGCGATGAGCGTGCCAATCTGACGCAAATAGAAGACGATGAACCAACACTGCTCATGGCCATGCTTCATGAAGAAAAAGTGCAGATCCATGAAGAGAAGGAGCAACAAAAGCTAGCAGAAGAGCAACTACGATCTTCTTCTCTTCTAACCGAAAAGCAAGAACTAGAAGATAAAATTGTGTCTTTGTCCAAGAAGGTTTCAGAAGAAGCCTCAGATGCAGCTGCTTGCAAGGCATTTTCATTGCAAGACAAGGTGAGACTTGAGAACCAATTGCATGATATGGCCCTGATGGTTGAGAGACTAGAAAGCAGTCGACAGAAACTTCTATTGGAGATTGACTCACAGTCTTCAGAGATAGAAAGTCTGTTCGAGGAGAACTCTACTTTATCTTCCTCATATTAGGATGTAGTGGGGGTTGCCAGGCAGTGGGAGAACCAGGAACAAAATAATTTACCTTCCTTGAGGAAAGTTCTGAAGGAGCTGGTGATGATCGCCGAAGCCAAGAACACTGCCCTCAGCCATGCTGACGACGCGATGAGGATCGCCGAGATCAACACGGAGAAGGTGGCGGTCTTGTCCGGGGAAGTCATCCGCCTGAAATCTCTGCTCGAATCCCAGTTGGAGAGTAAATCGAAGGAAACTCGAGAAGTGGTCGCAAAGTTGAACTCCGAGATCGCCACTCTGAAGCGCGAGCTCGAGAAGGAGAAGGAAAAGGCAATGGAGGAGAAACTGGTCGAGATGGAAGCTTCGGTCGAGGGGCTTCGGATTGAGCTGAGCGACACGCAGAAGGCCGAGACGAACGCGACCAACGACGAAGAAGAAGAGAAACAACAACCAGACCAAATCGACGTCATTTCCGACCAGATCGAGAAAGAATCGGAAGAAATCCCAAGCAACAACTCGATCTCTCCTCGTCCACCTCCTCATACGGATTCGAATCTGGAGAAATCTCCTCAGGAGCTGAGCTCCCCGTCGCCAATCCTCTCCAACGAGCCGGCCGACTTCAAGACGCCGAGGAGCCCCACTCCGCCCCCCTTCCAGATTCCCTGGTCCGACCGGTCCTCGCCGGCTGTAGCGGAGCCAGCGGTCGACCAGATGACGAGAATGAGGGCCCTCGCGATGGTGGACTACGAGCACGACGACGCCGACATGTCCCCGGAAGTCGAGGAGGGAGAGATAATGTTAATTGGGAGAGTCATGTTCGGATCAGATGGCCTAGCTATTGATGGTAACATTGAAGAAAGAACACCTCCGGGAACTGTTCAGATATTGACACCAACCACTCAACCCGAGCCACCTCAACCTTATGATTTGGCTCAGCAGTCAAAGTCTGAGGCTAATATGGAAATTGATTCTACTGAGATTGACTCTGAAGTTGCTCTGGCGGAGGTAACTGCTGTTGTCACTTCTTCTTCGACAGCATCAAGTATAGCGGACGATGCCGCTGCTGCTACTTCTTCGATGATAGACGGTCAACCACGTCAACCACGCTATCGATCTATCCAAGAGGTGTACGACGTCACGACACCGATGGAAGAAGTTGGGCTATGTATGCTAGGTGCGGAGGAGCGCGAGGTCTGCAGTGCGGGGAAGGAGAAGTGGAAGCCGAGCTCGTCCTCTCCGTCCTTCAAGAGGAAGCCTATGTCTGCTAGGGATTTCAGATCACTGCTGAACAAGATGCAAAGGGAAGGGAAAGCTGCATCCGGCGGTACTACCCCATCTTCAAATTCTGGGAATGGATTTTCTATAAGGGGTTCACCTTCCACGTTACAAAGGGCGAACAATGACTCACAAGGTCAGGGTGAAAAAAAGCTTGATACCATGCATTGTTCATGCATTGCTGAAGGAAAATTTGACCATCTGAAGGGGTCCCTAGAGAGCATTCAAAATGATTCTGTTAATTCTACATGCTTTGTATGCAAGGAAACTAAACCACACTTGTATTGTGCTGGTAAAGGCTGCAAGAAATCTTATCATCTATCTTGTCTTGATTTACCACTGAGTGATGATCGTCCTGGTCTGTGGCTTTGCTTTTGCTGCCTCCGGAAGAAGATGGAAAGAGCACACTCAGTATCGGAAGGGATCGAAGCTGTCTGGGATATTAAAGAGGACATGCCAAAAGTGAAGCATTGATGCAACAAGATTAAGGGAGTGATTGTTGGTGATAATCTTGTTAGTTTGTTTAGATTGTTTAGTTGGTTTAGATTATTAGTTGGTTTAGATTGATAAGTTGTTTGTTGAAACAACTTTGATATATCTTTTATTTAGTCTATCTCTTTACATCAAATGTTCAACTATATATAGCTACCATTTCATTCAATAAAATATCACCAAGTTTATTCATCCTCCACAAAACTTGTGTCCTGTTTCCTCTTTACTGGACTACTTTCATACACTTTAGTTGGATAGCATCACATATGCACTAACCACCCCATATATAATGTAGGGGATCTATGACAAACGTGTTATATCCCTGGTTCTTTAGCATTCCTCTCCTCGTACATAGAGTCGATAAATATTAGCCATCATTTCAGTGGCAACCTTTATTCCACCTTGACTTGTCAGCCCTATTCTGCTTCTTAACATAAATGCTTCAAAAAGTAAAAAAAAATCATGTAAAAAAAAAAAAAACTAACTATTAAGAACAGAAAAGTTGAAAATAATGGTGAGAGCAAGGGCAGACAGTGTTTAACCAACAGATGCTGCAACCAGCCAGCAAGCAAAGGAAGAACACCTGCAGCCAGGTCATAAATAGATGCATTGTTACAGGAGAGAGCATCATCATAGAAACACTACATAGTATTTGTTTAACATCATCTAGGAAACTTAATTTGATATTAAATATGTCACAGATTTATGTTTTATAATGCTAGCAATATATATATCATTGTTATAAGCTCTTCAACCTTCATGAAATTAAGCATTTTTTGATAATTCTCTGCTCTACTTCATGGATCGTATGACAAGAGGCGATCATTTTGATATCTAGCTATATTAACATTAAAGGACTTAAACCTAATAGAATAATTTTAACACATTTCAACGGCATGAAATGGCTATATAGATAATAGAATCAAAATATTAGGCATCATTGCTAACTACATAAAAGAGTATCAACAATAATATTAACAAACTAGCAACGAGCAACAAATTAAATATATGTTAAAATTATGTCTCAACAGGTTCAAGATTGATCCACTGGCTTACTAGTTAAAAAAAAGCAAGAGATGGTTCACCAAATTGTACTCTAAAACTAAATAGACAAGGTAAATGAAGTATGCCGCCATATACCTCTTGTTCCACATAAAACCCCACTCGCCCCTGAAAGAAATAATATGGATAATGAAAAAGAAAATCAATATAAACACAATACATACACATTTTGGCTTGGTGGTAAGTTGAGAACCCTTATGTCATTTGTAGCATAATGCTTGTTAGTTTTTTAACACTAACTAGCAGCAAGAATGACATAAATAACTAAATATATATAATATATTAATTGATATCCTACATCACAGGATTAGTAGTAGAACCTCTTCATCAACCATATGATTGAATTAAAAAGCATAATGAGATCGTATGCTTTTTACATTATAACACTACCATGACTGGGTCTTTAAAATATAGGAAAAAAATTCAAGGTAAAGTCTGAAAACGATATGAGAAAGCAAAGATATTTTTGCCTGGTTGGATGAATAAAAACAAAAGGCAGTTATTACTTACCTGGTTTCATCGTACACCTGATACTTCCACAATGACATTCTTCGTTACTGCTGCATGAATGTAAATCAAATAATTATTAGGCACAACTAAAGAAAAAATAACCGTACACAAAAATTTAATGCTCAGAAGGATACTATGCACATTGTCTCATCATCCCAAACCAAGTAAACCACATTGGTGGCTGGCTTAGTGGCAGGGACTTTGTTTGAAATAACTGGTGAAGGCCCAATTGTAGGCAGGGTCGGCCCTGGAGTAAGTCGGACAAGTCCGCCGTTTTGGTTAACCTCCATGGTTAGGACAACTCTCAGGTCCATAATTACCTACCTCTCTGTCAATAGAGCGTCCGCGGCCCACCCTAACTCCTCCATGTCAGTTGAACTGGCAATCCCGGCAACCCCAACCAATATTAATTATGAATTTTTGAGCTCCCACTGTAAAGGCCTTGAGTAGCTCAAAAGTCTGAAGAGGAACTCCGAATCTGCATTCTACGTTGTCGCAAGAACCGGAGACAACCACTCCAAAAGTTAATATCATTTTCAAATTTATAGCTTTCAACTTGTATCTTTTGATATCTTTTTCTAGAGTCAAGGAACAAGGACAACAAAAATTAGTTTCGACTAGGACAATCCAACCTCTCAGGCCGGTCCTGATTGTAGGGCCGTAATTGGGCCAGAAGCATACATATGAGAATGGACCCCAAAAGTATGGTAAACAAGTAGTGATATAAGAAACCATATAATATTCTTATTACTTCAAAGCCATCAATTGAATAATGTACAATAGCTTGAAATAGAAAAGAAAGAACGAATAAAACTGAGTTAATAGTTCACAGCAGTAAGTTCAAACAAATCCTTTTTTTTTTAACCACATATTTATTATTTTATTTGTTTATTTATTTAAGATAAGGCTAACATTATTGTGTGCTACTAGCAAAGACCCCTTTTGTTCCCTTTTATGGTATTTTGGTTTTTTCAAGAAATTTTTATTCATAATTTCTCATAATTATAACTCGAGGAGTAATTTTCAGATTTGCTAGACATAGCATAACTGATCATTCCTCATAAGAAAGTACACATGTAATAAATTTCTTATTGTAAAATTTTAGCCTCTACATATTGGTGACTTGTAGTATAAATCGATAGTACCGAATTTATTGAAGAAAAAATATTTGACCAAGACGAGTAACTTATACTAAAAACACAAGTTGAAGTGTTATACAATGGTTGTAAAGAACCTAAGTTTGCGATGGAGGAAATCCAAAGCCTAATTGTCTTTTGGGTACTACGCTACTAACAAGTCGAGTACTAGAGTGTTGCATATGTAGTACAATAAAATCAGGCAGGCATTGTGTGTAGAAAAAATCAGATGTGCTTCCTTTCCTAGAGTTTAGCATATATAGTACAAAGAAGTTAAATCACAGACCATATAGATCATAAGAGCTGAGAAGCAACATTCAGACAACTCGTGTTTGTCAGTGTTGGTATATTAGAACGAATTAAAAAATTTTATATAAGATGGAGGATTGTAAAACTATATATAGCCAAGAGATTATAATAAAATAGTACTCCAAAAATATTCTACATGGTATCAGAACACAAATCCTAGCCGCCAAACCCTAGTCGCCACCACCACCGCCGCACCGCTCGTCCACCACCACCGTCGTTGCCGCTGCCACCACACTTCCGCCACCACCCAAAACCACGACTCCTGCGGAGCCCACAGGAGCCTTCTGCCATAGTTTCCGGCATCTCCCACGGGTCTTTCCGGACGTTGACATCGAAGGTCTAGATCCGATGGGAGAGAAGCATGATCGGGTGTAGGAGAGGACAAATAGAACGAAAGTGAATCATGGGAAGGGTGTGAAGTGATCGGAAAAGAGGAGGAACGATAGAGGAGATCATCAAGAAGTTGAACCCTGCGGAGGTCGCAACGTTGATAAAGATGATAAAAATGTCTGCTGGTGAGAGCATGACACGAACATCGACAAAGTTGGAGCTTTCCTCCATCGATCTGAAGCTTGATGGACCGGCCACATACCTGAGTTGGTCACGACAGGTGAGGAGGACCCTCGCAGGAAAGAACCTGGAGGATTTCTTGTCAGGAGAGTAGACAAAGCAGGATGAGGGCTCGATAGGACGCGACGAGTGAAAGTCCACTCGTATGGTGATATACATTTTGCTCCTCAATTCTTTAGTCCAGTCGATTGCCGCCACACTGGATGGCCTTACGATAGTAAAGGACGTGTTGGAGAAGATAAAGAAAATAACTTGAGGGTTTTCTAGATCAAGGGGGAGATCGACGACACCGTACAGGAAGAGAAGAGGGTGCAGGAGTATGCCACAGAATTGGAGCGTCTATGGTTGTATTACAATCACTCCTCAGATCGGACGAGCTGCGAGGACGATGAAGTTTCTTAAGGGGCAGGCCGCAGTGTTTGCTCAGAGGACCGCACTACTTCTAGCCCAACCGAAGATCCCTACACTTGAGGAGGCTATCTCGGCCATGATCCAGGAGGAGATTCGCATCAAGCTGCAGGCAGGGACAAGTGGTCATCCTGAAGTGAAGTCTGCACTAGGGATTGCCAATCCATTCGACACAGGACCTAAAGGAGACCCCTGGTAGTGCTACACTGCTGGAAGTTGGGCCATCTGAGGTATGCATTCACCAAACCACCCAAGGAGAGAGATTCAGGTGGTGGACGTGAAAATTTTGGAGAATGTGGCCGTAGTCGTAGGGGTCGACGTGGTAGTCGAGGTAGTTATCGGGCGAACCTGCTGGTAGCAGAAGACGAGAAGGGAACTGATGGCGCCTATACTAAGGAGGATCAAGCACTGCTGGGCATGTTGGAGGTACTCAGGAGAAAGCAGAGAGCGTCAAGCGATGAAGACAGGAGGAGTGGCATTGAGGGGACGTCCACCTCAGTCTTCGCCTGAGGTAACGCTGCCATGTATGCCCATCCATCGTAAGGTACTGACGACTCATTCACTCTTGCATCTATGTCTTCCCTTAGATCGTCAGACTGGATTGTCAATTTGGGTGCGCCTCGACACGTAACAGGAATGCTAGTGAGTTTTCTTCCTACACTCACCTAGCATCGGCAGACAACATTCAAACAATCGATTGTACTTTACAGTCAGTGGTCGGTAAGGGTACTATATATTGTACAGGTTCAGTAAAATTATCCAATGTTTTGCATGCTCCTTCTTTTCTATTCAGTCTTTTGTCCATTAGTTCTATAATCCTCAAAATAAAATGCATTCTCTTTTGATATTTCTATGGTGATCTTCCAAGAGAAGGAGACGGGACGAAGACTTGGCACTGGTACTTGGCATGATGGACTATGGTACCTTGATCGGAAAGTGTTAGATTTCGCATTGGTGTTTGTGGCAGAGAGGGCAAAATGGGAGGACCGAAGATGAGTGCCGATGATACACTTATACTCCACCATAGGCGGTTGGGGTACTCCTCTTTTGGTATTTTGAGTATGTTGTATTCATATATTTATGAGAAAGCAAATAAGGAAAAACTAGTATGTGATGCATGTGATTTAGGCAAACTTACTAGGAGCTCATATGTTAGTGCGGGCCATAAGAGCTCTTCTATTTTTGATATTACACATTCTGATATTTGGGGGCAGTGCGCCACAACTACTATGAATGGTTACAAGTATTTGTTTCTTTTATTGATTGTTCCTTTTGTGTCACCTGACTATATTTGATAAAGAATAAGGGTGATATATTTGCCTTTTTTGAGACTTTCATAAACATGTCCAGACTCAGTACAGAGCAGTGGTAAAGGTACTGAGGTCTGACAATGGGACAGAGTATACCAACAAAGTAATTGAAGAATACCTAAGGGATATAGCATCAGACCACCTGTGCATACACACCAACATAGAATAGAGTAGCAGAAAGGAAGAACAGACACCTTCTGGAAGTAGTAAGGAGCATGATGATCGTCATTAATGTCCCACAGAGTCTGTGGGGGCATACATTGTTGACATCAGCTCAACTAATCAACATGATGCTCTCGAAAGTACTGGGATGAAAGTCTCCATGTGAGATATTGTAAGAAAATAATAATGGGATACTCCCGCTGAAGGTTTTGGCTGCATATATTTTATGAAGGATAACATACTTCTTGTTGAGAAACTTGACCCTAGAGCAGTCAAGTATGTCTTCGTGGGCTATTCGGCGACTCATAAGGGGTACGTGTGCTGGAGACCAGTAGAGAAGAATAGGTTTTTTAGCATGGATGTTCACTTCAGGGAGCTTCAGTCATACTACCGTCAGGAGAAATCTCATCCATGGTTAACTCACCTGACACAGAGAGTATGAGGCGAGAGTGGAAGATTGGTGAGAGTTTCGTGACCGATTTAGGAGTAAGGCATGGAGGAACGGTTGAGGAGGAGAATAAAGAAGAATAGGGGGAGGAGATGAAAGGTGTTAGGCCCATGGCTCAGGTAGAGTTACTTACCTACAGCAGAAAAGGAAAAAAAAAACTGCAGTACCAGTACCTATAGTGCCAGTGCCAAGTCCCTTGCCTACGTCCGTCTAGACTCCTGAGATACCTACACCATCACCACCAGATTTTTTTTCAGGTGATATCATTATTCCTACCCCTCCCACACCATTATCAGTATGGAGGACCACTCGTAGTAATGCAAAAAAATTTCCTGATAGATATGGTTGTGACCTTACTCAGTTTGTTTCATATGGTAATATCTCATCTTCTCATGGAGCATTCATTGCATCTTTGGATAATATTACTGTAACTAACAATTGGCAAGTTGCCAAGAATGATCCAAAGTGGAAAGCGGCGATGCATGAGAAGTTAGGGGCTCTTGAGAAGAACCACACTTAAAAACAGGTAAAACTGTCAGTGGGGAGGAGGGCAGTCTGTCACACCCTGATCTCCCATAGGCTAATCGGCCGTCCCCACTAGGCAAGAATCCCCTGGCGAGTGCTCCCGCGGGACGATGCTTTGGCCTATCTAGGCGTGATGTCGCACGAACGTGAGTCACGTCCGTTCAAGGCCATGGTTCATTGGCTGGCAGTAAAAGGTCTAAGCCACAGAGTCACACAGATTGTCCGAGTGCAGCAGAATTATAAACGCATAAGCGATTGGTAACAAGTTTACTGAGTCATCGATAGCGGAAGCATTGAATAACACAAGTTGAAGTAAAACAAACTCTTTATTTATGAACAAGTGTTACAAGCGGCGTATAGCCAAGATTATAAGTCGCTCAATCCTCTCTCTCTGAAATAGTAAAAGCGTGCCAAGTGGCTATATTTTGTCGATTGATGTACAGGCAATGTTCCAATATTATGTCTTGTATATGTGCTTCAGTTCCGGATGCAGCGCTCCAAGGCTCCAGAGTGAACTCCACACCTTAGCACGCACGAAGGAGGCATCCGCATCGAACGAGGTTCTCCTGCACCCTGTAAACAATATGGTGGATTATCAGTACATGAATGTACTGGTGGGGAGGCTACTCGCCTGCTCGACAAATCCAAACACGTAATATAGGTTCCGTACAACAACTATTATGTTGTCTTTCTAGTTGCCTTAGGATCAGTTTTATATCATATACGAAAGGCCTAACTCGTGTGGCAGTGCGTCATGCGACATAAGAGAAAATACGGTGAGACTTACCATCTTACCATTTGTCCTTCCCTGTCCAAGTATAAACCACGTTAATTCAAGGATAAGCATTTATAAACATTCAGGGGCAATAGCATATGCAACACAAGTGTGCTACAAGCGGGTTCTAAATCAGGTACACGAGTTCTTCTTTTTAAATTATAGAACACAGGTGTACTGTTTACTCAAATTCAGGAATGATTCACAAATTTATTGATCTTTTAATAGGATACTTGGATTCAAATTTATAGATCCAATGCAATGACTCGCACGTGTATTGCCGCTAAGCGAGTATAATAATGTATATGCACAGGAGTAGCTGGCATAGCCATTATGGACATAGTCGCAATAAGACGGTGGTCCCAATTCCTCGGCAACCGATCGAACTTATCCGTGCTAGGAACAAACTTGCGCGACTACCGGATCTCCCCTAGGTTGGATCGGTTCTAGTGCCCCGGTGCCCCATCCGAGGAAATCAAGCTTGTGCACAAGCGTCCACGACTGAATGAGTTCTTTGATTGTTCTTTCATTATTCTGAGTAAATGGCAATGGTTGTAGGCACAGGTAATGATCCTCGCTATAAGCCATCCCAGGCCATTCCTGACTCAGTGGTTTATTTGTTATGAATTTCATACAAGTTGACATAAAAATCCATTATGTTCATATGTAACTTGACATGATGCGTTGCCTTGGCAACCTAACGGTCCCGAATACTTTCAATGTTCACACTTTCACGGAATGGCTATTAGATAGTCTTCCGATGGTTTGGATGAAAATAAGGCAAGATAGCATTCACTAGATATTGGCATGCACTAAATCGAGACAATATATAAGCATGCAAGGATGCATTTGTGTAAACATAAGCATTCACATTAGCTTGGGCCCGAAGGTAAGCCGAGTAGTGAAACCGTAAGGAGACTTTTCGAGCGACATGATCTAGAGTCATGCAGTATGAACAAGTGAACAGTGCACTAAGAAGAGCATATACATATCGTTCTATCGAGGCATAGCAGGGTCCAGTTGAACAAGGCAAAGGTAACATGCGAAGGTCCGAATATAAGCAATGTTTTATTTCCATGTTCTAACATAAGTAGTACAAGTTGGGATTATTCCCTTAGCTAGGTGCGTTATATTCTTATTAGCATGCAGGGGGTGATTCACCTAGCAACTAGCATGAAACGTCCATATTTTAAGTGTGCTGGCTAACCAAAGACAAGTTCACCGTAGCCACCCACCATAGCGATGATTCGCCTCAGTCAAACGATACTCCGAGCGAGCCTCTGAAAACCTAAGCCTAACTCCTGAAAAGCCAAGTTTGTACATCATTTGCCTCAAACGAGTATTCTTGCTGAAGCAAAGTGGGTCAGGATATTGCACTTTTGCCGGTTTGAATCAGCAGTCCGCTTGAGCGGAACGGGGTGTTACATCATACACCACTCAAAAAAAGTCTCATCTTCGAGACTTACTGAGCACAGGTCATTCTATCGCATTATCGAATCAATCCCAAGCGTAGCAATCGGTACCACTAGATCCAAATTTGAATACAATCTCCTACTCGATCCTTACGCTGTATCGAGTGTATGCTGAGTTAATCTTATTTGCCCCATAGTGCAGGACATATTTTTTAACGTAGAGTACGTTTTAATCAATTTTGATTTTAATGATCGAAGGTTGGGGCAAACTTATACAAGTCGTTATACTTGTTCAGGTGGATATTCACTTGCACTAGCATTGAGATCAGCATATCGCGAGTCTCGATCGTGCACATATTCAAAGCGTCCTTCAAGTATATGCATGTCAACCAACTTAGCGATAGCAAAGTCTTATCACTCGATTTTCACATCTCACTGAGTCTTGGATCATGCACACGTTCAAGGCATCCCTCAAACATATGCTTTCAACCAAACTTAGAGATAGTAAAATCGGACAAGCTACTTGCAAAAATCTCAAGGGTTCTTATTTTTTGTGAATCATAAGGGTACTCCTGATAGGATCAATCCAATTCTAACTTATTTCCATTCCAACCAAGTATTTACACTACCGTTAAGTACGTTCTATTCGGTTTACCGACTAGGGTTTATCCGTTCGGGTCAAACACATCACACGTTATCATTCCCAAGTCTAATCCTAAGTCTTGCTGCCCGAGTTCTATAGCTTGTTCAAGCAATGTGCTAAAGTCGGTAACACAGGTTCATTCACTCGGCATAGGGTCATCTACCTAATTGTTAGGTCAGCTCACAAGGTCATAGGTACAAGTTCAAGTACACGATTCATCGTGCAAATTTGTTGCACGATGCTTGCCCCAATTCCTAGGTTTAAACCATTATTTATTTGCACGGGGTATTCTACCCAAAATTATTTCACTCAGATTTCTAAACATCGAGCACATATTTTCCTACCCTCAATAACATGTTCGTTTGTACGGGAGTTCGAGTTCGTTCAGTCAAATCCACAATATTTCCAAGATGCAGGACAAGCCTAGTGATTTGCATAGTCAATCTCTCCCAACATATTTTGATAGAATCCTTATCCATTCCAAATCTAGTCCACCAAGCCAAAATTTGATACTAAACTTTTTATTATAATCTAAGTCGTTCAACCTGATTCATGTATCCGTTTATGAAACCATCAAGCTTGATTTATTCCAGGTTCTAGGCTAATTTATCCATCAAAATATTTTTGATCACTTGCATTCCCAAATTCGTCTTATCGCGTCGAACCAAAAGTCAAGACGATCCATAAGTTGTCACGCTCCGGTCTCCCGTAAGTTCGATCACCCTCATTGGACGTGAGATCACCACGTCAACGCTCCCGCTATATAATCGTCCTAACCCGGGCGTGACGCATGTACGGGCATAGAGTTACGCTCGCACAAGACAAGAATATTTGAATGTTATGATTTTCTTTGGCACAATCGAGACACCTTATCATTTCCTTTACTCCATCAAATTTTATATATCCATCGAGTCAAGTCCATTCATGCAGTGATTATAATTTGTCTAGCAAAGGCGTCCAACTTCAATGTTATCGTTCGGTAAATCTATAGTCTACTTCTAACATTCTTCAAGCCACTAAGTTTCAATCATTCAAACCTAAGTCTATTCCATTTTTTATACGTTCTATTCATCGAGTTCATTTGGAATAATTACCGAATATATTCTGTGAGTTAGATTATCCCCGTCGTACGCGAAATTACCACGTCGGCACTCCCGCAGGATAATTATTTCCGTTGGGACTGATTTCGAGAGTTATCATTTCGAACTTGAATTCAAGATCGTTCTTCTAAACTCTAAGCCAAATCCATTATCGTTTATCTCTTTCATCGAAACACAATATTCATCTCGGCTAACTTCTATTCAAGCGATATTGTATTCAAGTTCCATCTATTTATTTCAAATCCGAAATCGCTTGCACAATCCTCTATGTTTCGAAAAAGTTTTCTTAACCATGATATCAATTTCCATTTCTGTGAATCCCAATTCGATATAATCATTATCATTTATTCAACATATTCCTTAAATTCATTCAATTCGATTATCACACGAGACTTATGAATCCGTTAGGACATTTCTAAATGATCCATACACCACTCGAAATTGAGTCATCTAATTAAATCCATATTTGATCTGTATCTTCTGACTCAAAATACCGTTCGAGCTATTTCTCGATATCCAAGCACGATCCTCTATGTTCGCCTAAGCGATAAATTCGAGAATATTTCTATCAGTTAGCATTCTAAGTCTAACTTGTCTTATTCCTGAACGATATCCCAACTCTCGTTTTGTAACTCATCTTGCACCAAAAGGTCTTGGCACGATACTCTACACATCTTAGTCGAAAGGCTGTATGCAAGGCTAACCTTTCGGCCAATATTCAATTTTACACTAACCAGTTGGGCAAACATGTATAGGTATTTTGGGTTTGCATATAAGTCATAATTCTAGAAAGAGTTTAATCCCAAAGGAACTGGCACAGGTTGGCATAAAGGCCTTAGCATCATAATTTTGCACAAACAATCACATCATTCACATGCACTTTTGAAAGTATTTAGACTCATTATTGGAATATTCTGTTGGAACATTGAGAGAGAGAGTGCACATAACCCACGAACGAGCTTCAAAACTGAGAAAATTGAAGTGAAGTCCAAAGGCGTATAGCCTGGCTCTGATACCAATATGTCATGTCCCGATCTCCTGCAGGCTAATCGGCCGTCCCCGCTAGACGAGAATTACCGTGCTAGCGCTCCCGCGGGACGATCGCTTTGTCCCATCTGGGCGTGATATCGCACGAACGTGAGCCGCAGAGGTCTAAGCCACAGAGTTGCACAGATTATCCGAGTGCAGCAAAATTATAAACGCATATGCGATTAGTAATAAGTTTACTAAGTCGTCGATAACGGAAGATTGAATAACACAAGTTAAAGTAAAACAAACTCTTTATTGATGAACAAGGGTTACAAGCGATATATAGCCGAGATTACAAGTCGCTCAAGCCTCTCTCTCTAAAACAGTAAAAGTGTGCCAAGTGGCTACATTTTATGGATTGATGTACATGCGATGTTCCAACATTATGTCTTATATATGTGCTTCAGTACTGGATGCAACGCTCCAAGGCTCCAGAGTGAACTCCATGCCTTAGCACGCATGAAGGAAGCATCTGCACCGAACGAGGTTCTCCCGCACCCTGCAAACAATCTTGTAGATTATCAGTACATGAATGCACTGGTGGGGAGGCTACTCGCCCGCTCGACAAATCCAAACACGTAATATAGGTTCCGTGCACCAACTATTATGTTGTCTTTCTAGTTGCCTTAAGATCAGTTTCATAGCATATATGAAAGGCCTAACTCATGTGGCAGTGCGTCGTGCGACATAAGAGGAAATACGACAAGACTTACCATCTTACCATTTGTCCTTCCATGTCCAAGTATAAACCACATTAATTCAAGCACAAGCATTTATAAACATTCAGGGACAATAGCGTATGCAACACAAGTGTGCTATGAGCGGGTTCTAAATCAGGTGCACGAGTTCTTCTTTTTAAATTATGGAACACTGGTGTACTTGTTACTTAGATTCAAGAATAATTCACAGATTCATTGATCTTTTATTAGGATACTTAAATTCAGATTCATAGATGTAATGCAATGACTCGTACGCGGATTACCGCTAAGCGAGTATAATTATGTATATGCACAAGAGTCGCTGGCGTAGCCATTATGGACATAGTTGTAATAAGACGATGGTCCCGATGCTCCGACAACTGACCAAACTTATCCGTGCTAGAAACAAACTAGCACGACTACCGGATCTCCCCTAGGCCAGATCGGTCCTGTGCCCCGGCGCCCCGTCCGAGGAAATCAAGCTTGTGCACAAACGTCCGCGACTGAATGAGTTCTTTGATTGTTCTTTCATTATTCTGAGTAAACGGCAATGATTGTAGGCGCAGGTCATGATCCTCGCTACAAGCCATCCCTGACCGTTCCTGACTCAGTGGTTCATTTGTTATGTATTTCACACAAGTTGACATGAAAATCTATTATTTATGTTCAGATGTAACTTGACATGATGCATTCCCCTGGTTCGGAGATTGCCTTGGCGACCTAAAGGTCCTGAATACTTTCAATTTTTATACTTTCACGGAACGACTATTAGATAGTCTTCCGGTGGTTTGGATGAAAACAAGGCAAGATAGTATTCACTAGATATTGGCATGCAATTATATGACAAACACTGAATTGAGGCAATATATAAGCAGGCAAGAATGCATTTGTATAAACATAAGCATTCATATTAGCTCGGGCCCGAAGGTAAGTCGAGTAGTAAAACCGTAAGGGAACTTTCCGAGCGACATGATCTAGAGTAGTGCAGTGTGAACAAGTGAACAGTGTACTAAGAAAAGCATATACATATCGTTCTATCGAGGTATAGCAGGGTCCAGTTGCACAAGGCAAAGGTAGCATGCGAAGGTCTGAATATAAGCAATGTTTCATTTCCATGTTCTAACACAAGCAGTATAAGTTAGGTTATTCCCTTAGCTAGGTGTGTTGTATTCTTAATAGCATGCAGGGGGTGATTCACCTAGCGACTAGCATGAAACATCCATATTTTAAGTGTGCTGGTTAAGCAAAGACAAGTTCACCATAGCCACCCACCTTAGCGATGATTCGCCTCGGTCGAGCGATACTCCGAGCGAGCCTCTGAAAGCCTAAACCGAACTTCTGAAGATCCAAGTATGTATATCCTTTGCCTCAAATGAGTATTCTCGCTGAAGCAAAGCGGGTCGGGACGTTGCACTTTTATCATTTTGAATCAGCAGTCCACTTGAGCGGAACGGGGTATTACACAGTGATGCAAGTGGGTCTTTACTGTGAAGCATGCATTTGTATAAACATAAGCATTCATATTAGCTCGGGCCCGAAGGTAAGTCGAGTAGTGAAACCGTAAGGGAACTTTCCGAGCGACATGATCTAGAGTAGTGCAGTGTGAACAAGTGAACAGTGCACTAAGAAGAGCATATACATATCGTTCTATCGAGGTATAGCAGGGTCCAGTTGCACAAGGCAAAGGTAGCATGCGAAGGTCTAAATATAAGCAATATTTCATTTCCATGTTCTAACACAAGCAGTATAAGTTGGGATTATTCCCTTAGCTAGGTGTGTTGTATTCTTAATAGCATACAGGGGGTGATTCACCTAGCGACTAGCATGAAACATCCATATTTTAAGTGTGCTGGCTAAGCAAAGACAAGTTCACCATAGCCACCCACCTTAGCGATGATTCGCCTCGGTCGAGCGAAAATCTGAACGAGCCTCTGAAAGCCTAAGCTGAACTCCTGAAGAGCCAAGTCTGTACATCTTTGCCTCAAATGAATATTCTCGCTGAAGCAAAGCGGGTCGGGACTTTACACTTTTGTCGTTTTGAATCAGCAGTCTACTTGAGCGAAACGGGGTGTTACACAGTCTGATGCAAGTGGGTCTTTACTGTGAAGCAGAACCCAGATGGACTGGTTGAGCGCTACGAGGCTCGACTGGTGGCAAAAGAATATAGTCACGCATACGACCTTGACTACGACAGAACTTTTGCACCAATGGCAAAGATGAGCACCATTAGGATCCTGATTCTTTGGTAGCGAATGGTGGATGGAAGCTACACCAACTGAATATGAAAAATATATTTCTTAATGGGGATCTAGTGGAGGAGGTATACATGGATAATCTACCAAGATTCTGCACTAATAAGACAGTGGGTAAGGCCTGCAGGTTAAAGAAGTTCCTCTATGGACTGCAGCAGTCTCCTCGAGCGTGGTTTGATAGATTCAGTAGGGCGATGATAGAGATGGGATATCAGCAGATCAATGCTGATCATACTGTATTTTTCCCTCGGAGTGGAGGTCACATCACCATGCTTGTGGTGTATGTGAACGATATGATTATCATAGGAGATGATGAGCAGGAGATTGCCCGACTCAAGGGGAAGCTTGGCAAGGAGTTCGAGGTGAAGGACCTTAACTTTCTTCGATACTTTCTTGGGATTGAGATTGTTCGAGAAGCAGAGGGGTTTGTTCTTTCTCAGAGAAAGTATGCGTTGGACCTTCTCACAGAGACAGGGATGTTGGATGCAAACCTGCAGCGACGCCGATCAATCAGAGTTTCAAGCTGAGTGCTGATGCTGAAAAACCAGTTGACCATGACAGATAACAGAGACTGGTGGGCAAGTTAATTTATTTGAGCCACACACGTCCTGATATCTGCTTTTTAGTGAGTGTGGTTAGCCGCTACATGCATGACCCAAGGGTCATATCTACGCAGTGGATCAAGTTCTGAGATACTTGAAGGGTGCCTCTGGAAAGGGCTGATATTCAAGAAGAATGATCACGTGAGCATCGAGGGCTACTGTGACTCTGACAGGCCTAGTTGTGCCCATTTGTCCATTTCTAATTCTAGACTACCAAGCCATGATTCAGTTCTAAATATTTGATTATAACTAAGTCGTCCAACAAGATTCATGTATCCGTTCACGAAATAATCAAGCATGATTTACTCAAGGTTCTAGGCTAACTTATCCTTAAAATACTTTCGATTACTTGTATTTCCAAATTCGTCTTCTCGTGTCGAACCACAAGTCAAGACGATCCATCAGTTATTATGCTCAGGTCTCTCTCAAGTTTGATTATCCTCGTTAGACGTGAGATCACTACGCCAATACTCCCACTGGATAATCGTCCTAATCCGGACATGATGCATGTACGAGCATAGAGTACGCTCGCACAAGACAAGAACGTTGAACATTATGGTTATCATCAAAATGATTGAGATACCATATCCATTTTACTTTGCTCCATCCAAGATATATATAAATCCATCAAGTCATGTTTGTTCATGGCATGATCATAATTCGTCTAGCAAAATCATCCAACTTCAATGTTACCGTTTGATAAATCCATAGTCTACTTCTGGCATTCCTCAAACAACTAAGTTCAATCCTCAAGCCAAAGTCTATCTACTTTTGATACGTTATATTCATCAAGTTTGTTTGGAATAACCACCGAACATGTTCTCGTGAGTTCGATCATCCCCGCCTACGTGAAATTGCCACGCAGGCGCTCCCGCAGGATAATCATTCTTGCTGGGACTGGTTTTAAAGGTTATTTTTTTGAATTAGATTCAAGATCGTTCTTCCAAACTCTAGGTCAAATCCGTTATCGCTTACCTCTTTCATCGAACCACAATATTCATTCTTGGGCTAACTTCTATTCGAGCGATATTCTATTCAAGTTTAATCCGTTTGTTTCAATTTGAAATCGCTCGGATGATCCACCAAGTTTTTAACAAGTTTTCTCGACCAAGATATCGATTTCCATTTCCTTGAATCCCTATTCGATATAAGCCTTCTCACTTGTTCAAGATATTCTAAAATCGTTCAATCCAAATATCGTATGAGACCTATGAATTTGTTTGGATATTTCTAAAATGATCCATACACCACTCAGGAATCGAGTCACCCAATCAAATCCTCGATCGTGTTCATATCATATTGCTAGTATATTCACCAAGTCGTTCCTTAGAATTCTTGCACGATACCTAAGCATCGGTTGATAAATCTTAATCTTGTATATATATCATGTTGATAGTCATCCAAGTAAACCATATTTGCTTTGTATCTTTTGATACGAAATACCGTTCGAGCTATTTCTCAAAATCCAAGCATAATTCTCTTTATTCGCCTTAGCGATAATCTGATAAGGTTTCTATCAGTTGTCATTCTAAGTCTGACTTGTCCTTATATGAACCATATTCCAATCTCGCTTGTAACTAGCTTGCACCAAAATGGTCTTGTCGCGCGATACTCTACACAACTTAGCTGAAAGGTAGTGTGCATAGCTAACCATCTGAACGATATTCTATCTCGCACATTAACCAACTGGGTAATCATGTATAGTTATTCGGGTTTGTACATAACTTATAAATTCTAGAACGAGTCTATTCCCATAAAGCCTAACACATGTCATCACAAAGGCCTTCATATCACAATTTCGTACAAGCAATCATATCATTCACATGCACTTTTTGAAAGTATTTAGACTCATTGTATGCACATAACCCATGAACGATCTTTCAAAACTGAGAAAATCGATACGAAGTCCAAAGGCGTAAAGCCATGCTCTGATACCAATATGTCACGCCCCAATCTCCCACAGGTAATCGGCCGTCCCTGCTAGGCAAGAATTACCGTGCCAGCGCTCCCGCGGGACGATCTTTTCCATCTGGGCGTGATGTCGCACGAGCGTAAGCTACGCCCGTACAAAGCCATGATCCGAACAGGTGGTAAAATGTCTAAGCCACAAAGTCGCACAGATAGTCCGAGTGCAGCGAAATAAGAAATACACAGGCGATTGGTAACAAATTCACAAAGTCGTCAATAGCGAAAGCATTAAAATGACACAAGTATAGAAGTAAAATAAACTCTTTATTGATATTGAACAAATGTTACAAGCGGCGATATGCCAAGATTACAAATCTCTCAAGGTATCTCTCTCAAAATAGTAAAAGCATGCCAAGTTGCTACATTTATGGAATGATAAATAGACGATGTTCCAATATTATGTCTTGTATATTTGCTTCAGCTCTGGGCGCAATGTTCCGAGGGTCCAGAGCGAACTCCATGCCTTAGCTCGCACGAAGGGGGTTTCCATACCGTACGAGGTTCTCCCGCACCCTGCAAGCAATCTGGTGGGTTATCAGTACATGAATGCACTAGCGGGGAGGCTTCTCGCCCACTCAAAAAATCCAAGAAAATTATATAGGTTCCGTGCACCAACTATTAAGTTATCATTCTAGACTTGCCTTACAATCAGTTTTATGGCATAATGAAAAGTCTAACTCATGTGACAGTGCACCATGCGATATAAAGGAACACGGAGAGACTTACCAACTTACCATTCGTCCTTCCCTGTCTAAGGCAAACTAGTTAAATCCAGCACGAGCATATATAATAAAATCCAGGGGCAATAGCATAAACAAACACAAATGTCGTGAGCGAGATTATGTTTTAAGTACACGAGTTATACGGATTATCCAGAAGTATTACAGAATATGTTCAATTGTTCAATTAAGTTTAAGTGTGTTATATTCATAATCGTTCAGGTGTTTCAGATAGTTATAGATACATATGTGTTACACAGAGAGGTCGCCTATAATGTAATAACTCGCACGCGGTTTATCGCAATTGAGCCAACTTAATCTTTATGACAGAAGGTCACTAGCATGACTTTCATAGTGGACGGTATAGTCTCGAGACAAAAATAGAGTGCAAGAAAAAAATATAATACGGTTGGCATTGCACCCATCCCGTCGATAACAGACGACTACCAGTTGGTTCCGTCTAGATCGGATCGACCCTAGTGCACCGGCGACCGTCCGTGGAACTGGATTCAAAAATCTACCTTATGCACAAGTTATCCGTGACCATGCGTATCCTCAAGTTTACCAAATTCTCGCAGGTAAAGATATAGTTACATATTTAGGTTCATTCAGTACAGTATCGACTCCCTAATCCATCAGATTCAGTACAGGACGAGTATTGATTTTCAGAGATGTTGTGATATTATCTTGCTTAAATGTCCATTGATGCAGTCCCCTAGTTCGAAAAATGCCTTGGCGACCTAATGGTCCCGAATACTTTCAATGTTCTATACTTGGCTCAAAATAACTATTTTGATAGCCTTCCTGTCTCAACTGAGTAGATCACAGATAGTGAAGTGCGATGAATTATGGCATGCATATAAGTGACAAGCATTAAATCGAGGCAACGAGTACAAGTTAGCATCTAAGCAGGCAAGTATTTTATTTGTGTGAACATAAGCATTAGGAAACATATAGTATAGCCTTTACGTTTAGCACGGGTCTAAGGGGTAGTTCGAAGAGTGCAACCATACAGGGACGTATCGAGCGACATAGTTCTTAAGGTGTGCAGTGTAAACAAGTGAAGCAGTGCACTACGAAGAGTATATGATGATCTACTCGAGGCATAGCGGGGTCTACTTGCACAAAGCAAATGTAGCATGCGATGGTTCATTTATAAGCAAAGTTTTATTTTCAAGTTCCAACACAAGCAATACAAGATGGGATTATTCCCTTAGCTAGGTGCGTTGTATTTTTTCTTAGCATGCAGGGGTAATTTATCTAGCAACTAGCATGTATCGTTCATATTTTAAGTATGCCGGCTAAGCAAAGACAAGTTCATCGTAGCCACCCACCTTAGCGATGCTTTAACTCGGTCGAGCGATACTCTGAGCGAGGCTTTGAAAGTCTAAGTCTGAACTTCTGAAGTGTCACGACCCGCACCCGGTATAGGGGCACGAGTGCGTGGGTACGTCCAGCCTACACCGCAGCATCAGCGGTAGAACGCTGTCTAGGTCTTGATGCTATCTAAACAATCTCACACGAGCATCCGACTCCATGAGGAGACACGGATACCACAATATAATATAAACAACATACTCAATCACAACTACAGCATGATAAGATCTCGAAGAAACAAGTAAGATGCAACACAAGTCTAAAATAGAAATAGTCTAACTCAACAATATAATCCAAGTCTCAAATAAGATTTGCCGAAGATAAATCCGGTACCAAAATAGACAACTAAGAAACTAACTAGATAATTAGTGATTTCGGCTAAACCTTCCGGAATCACAACTGAACTACCAAGTCCAAGTCTGCAGCTACTCACCATATGGTCCATAAAGTGTCGGACACCGGTCCTCTAAGGCATAGTCTGGAAAAATATTTTCAGTCAGGAATGAGCAAAGTACAATCTTAAATAACAGTTCCATTTAATTGATAAGGACTATAAAGCAATAAACAGATGATGCTATATACTGAGAGAAGACAGTGAATAAATGCAATGGCAAAATAAAGAGACATGCAATGTAAAGAGACAGGCAATATAGGCAATGTGATACAGTCACTGCAAATATGAATGAAGAGAACAAGGTACAATATCATATACGGGTGATGTAGTATATGATCTAAAATAGAGAACTGTAATCTATTCTAAGTGTTTGAAATAGTAGCTTCGAAATATGATCGGCTTGGGAACATGTACGATTTCTACATAGTCTGGCTAATCATACGTGAGGGGTATGATTAACACCAATAATATATTACTTGTATAATGGGTATTTGATCACATCTCTCACTAGCAATTTCCTCCGCCCCCAACTAGTACTGTGGATCCAATCATGACACGTCACGATACACGAGCAATATCCAATCTATCATGTACGATGTCTAATATAAATATCGTGTACAATGTCAATACGATAATCAATGTAACATCTCATGACTGCAGATTCAAGCTATATACTAGTCCGTGTAGCACAGTGTCAAGGATTCAGATGTAACATTTCTAGATTACTGAACTCATAGAAATTATCAAGGAATTAGAAATTATCAGAGATGTACTTGCCTTGGGTCCTTAGCTAGTAATACCAATGTCCTGTTCCAGAGTATCGCCTGGATGAACCAACAGTCCTATAGACATATCACAAATATAACATTTATATCAGATGCTACACTAACATAATCAAAATACACTGGCCTCAGGGCTATGCCAGGCATGGCACTTAGTCAACTATGGTCATCTAGTAGGGATACATATATAAATATACATAACACATTTATTCATAACAACTATATTTAAGAATATACATATACTGGATATATATGTATACATATATATGTACTAGTGAAAATATACATTTGTTATATTTATACATATATATATATATATATATATATATATATATATATATATATATATATATATATATATATATGTTTATACATATACCAAAAATACATATTTGTATCTATACCAATACATACATTAACATATATATATATATATATATAAATTTATATATACAGATAATTTAATATATATACATTGAATACGTATATATAAAAATAGAGAAATATGCGATATATATATATATATATATATATATATAAAACATATATACACTAATAAAAATATGCTATATACATACATTAATATATATCATATATCTATACGTATATATTAACACATACTATACGAAAGTATACTAATACATACATTAACATATATATACCAATACGTATTTATACTAAAATACATTCTAATACTCGTATACACACATACACAAATACACATACACATATACGTATATACGTATTTACATAGATATATATATATATAATGAAAGAGGGAAGAGGGAGAGGAGAGGGAGCTCACAGGGGGTGGTCGGTCGGGCTTGGCCGGAGCGCAGGCAGCGGGAGGTCGGGGATGCAGTGTTGCCGGAGGGGGGGGCTGAGCTGGTTGTCGAGGCTGGTAAATACTGGTGGTGGTAGATGGTGAAGATGGTGGTGGTGATAGGTGAAGATGGTGGTGGTTGTAGTTGAAGATGGTGGTGGTGATAGGTGAAGATGGTGGTGGTTGTAGTTGAAGATGGTGGTGGTGATGACAGCAGTCGGTGGCCACCGGGAGTGAGCTGGTGAAGCCTGTGGTAGCGAGTCATAGTCGGGAGTTGGAGCAGGGAAGAGCGGGGGAAGGAGTCGGGTGATTGGTCAGGGAGATGGGCCGGAGAAGGCTGTGTGGTGGTGGTGGTAGCTCGGTTGGCTCCGGTGTGGAGAGGGCTCGACCGGAGTAGGGTGTCGGGTGGCTCGAGGTTGCCGGTGAAGGAGCTTGGAGGAGGAGCAGGGTGAATGCAGTCGCCGGAGTCGGCTGGCCGGAAGCTGCGGGGTCAGGCTCGACCGGGACAGCAGCTGTGGTGTAGCTCGATTGCCACCGGGGTCGGGATTGGAGGAGGTCAGTTGGTTGAGGCGGCTCGTGCTCGAGCGGTGGCCGGGCTACAGTGGAGCAAGGTGGGCTCCGGCGGGTCGGCTGGAGAAGGGATTCGGGGTCAGGCCGGGGGTCGGGGTGACCTCCGGTGAACAGTAGCTGAGGGGGATGGGTTTTTCCCTCCCTTGTAATTTCAAAAACACAAAGGAGAAAGGGAAGAAAGGAAGAAGAAGAAGAAGAAGAAAAGAGAAGAAGAAGAAGGAAGGAAGAAAGGAAGAAAGAATGGAGAAAATGGAAGCCTACGGTTGGAGGCTTGTGAGGAGGTGGGGGAGGACCTAGGTTTTTGGGGATTAGGGCTTGTGATGGGACATTAAATAGGGAGAGAGTGTGTGGGAATGAAGAGTGAGGATGCACCCATTGAATGGATGACCAAGATTTGACATGGGGGATTTTATTCATGTAGGAATGAGGGTGTTGACTAGTCAAATATTGGGCTTCTCCATTTGGTTGAACCAATGGGGTATTGACACCTAATGTAATAATTGCAAATTAGCCCCCTTAAATTTGGGTATTTGCACAGACACATAAAATGATGAAAATTTGGTGGGCGGTTCAGTGTTTGGTGTTTTGTAGGGTCAGGGGTATTGTGTTTTTGGTATGGGCTCAATTAGCAGGGTACTGGAATTAAATTAGGATTTACGGAATCGGTCAAAATGGTATCCTTAATTTAATTAGGAATAAAATGCAAGTTGTGTTCTAAAATTAATTAGGAGTACATGGGGCCAAAATTAGGTCGGGTCACCAATATCATTAGTGAAGAAGACTCGGAACAGAATATTACCCTAATTTGGGTCGCACGAAAAATAGGTCAAGCTTGCCTCCAATTTCGATTGGAACGCACAACGATACAAAGTTAGAATTTATTTAGGAATTAAATAAACGTCCGCGACGAATATTGTGCGGCTAAAATGAAGCACAAGAAAGCATAATTATGAGTTGCAAAAATGTCAGAATGGAAGGCGGGCATGTCTAGAGCAAGGTTGTGAATTTGTTGGAAGGCAAAAGCCAGGGTAGCGCTCCAAATATCGAAGCAAAGGTAAGGTGCAACAATTTAATAAATTACGGTAATTAATTACGACCTCCAATAATTTAATTCTAAATAAAATAATTAAATACAAAATCCCATAATTCGGCCAGGTGTTCGCCTAGTGGGCTTCTAGGTCAAGTCTACCAGCTCAAACATTAATGAACACTGTATATAATAATATATTTAAATACACATCTCACACAATTATTTAAATTAAATACACGTATCAAGAAATCATTTAATATAACTACCATAATATTAATAATATATAAAAAGTCAAAAATACCCCTGTTTTTTGAATGTGGTAGTGATAAGTCTACCCTCCTTAAAAGAATTTCGTCCTCGAAATTTAAAATCCTTATAGTAGTATTTACTCATACACATTATTATTTTCCCTCAAATTTTAAATTCATCAACCACAAAATCAGATAATAATCCACAATGTCTTTTCACAATTTTCAAAATTCTGTAATTATCGTATTCCTGAAAATCTTCGAATTTAAAATCAAAGTCCATTTTTTATCACAATTTCTCCCGAAATTTTAAGTTAATAATTCAATACTCGGAATTTAATATCCACTCCTCTAATTTGTTTTTTATCAATGCATATATATAAAATTTAAATCTCGTCCCAAAAAGTTTGAATTCAACACTAATCCATCAATGATCTTATTCCTCGGTTTCCTTTTTCCTCAAAGTACTCAACAATGCGATACTTATGGATTCTCCAAATGCAACATCCAAATATAAGATTTTAAAATTTTATAACTTGCAATCAAATAATTATAATGATAATCTCCTTAATTTCCTCAAATTCTCAATGATAAATTATATCATAATCAATAAATCATCGATTCTACCATATTAAATTCTTAACCTTTCATTTAAATTAATGCTTATCCTCAAAGTTTTAAGCACCTTGTCTCTCCTTGTCAAGTTATAACCTCTTCATAAATCTACTATGGTCAATCCCAATAATCATGGTCTGAGAAAATTCTACCTACAGTCATTCACTATGCAATCTAAGAGAAAAACATATATGGTTATGGTGTCTTTTGTCATGGTATTGCAGTCTCTGTCAGGGTGTACTACTAAGTATATTCTAACAAGAAAAATCATGCATACTAACTACGGTACTAGGGAATCAGTCAATCAATCAAATAGGAAGGAACAAAAGGAAGGAAAAAACAGAATCTGCTAACACATTACCTGCAGTATTGGTCTCCTCGACCATCATTGCAAATGCCCCGCCCTGCTGGGGTGGTTTCCTTCGCGGGTGCTGAGCAATATACAGTTCCATAGGTAGCCTAACTGGATCTCTATAATTTGGAGCTGCGCGCTGAGCTAGAGGGCAATCCCTCATTCGGTGTCCCGTATCACCACAGCGCAAACAAAGTCCTAGCCTCGTTCTACAGCTCTTCCTAAGATGACCTGGCTTTCTACAGTAATGACAAGTCTGCTGATCCTGCTGAACACGAACCGATGCCTGGTACTGCTGGGGGTTACACTGAAACGTCCTCGGTTGCCGCTGGCTAGGATACTGCTGGTGGTTATACTGAAACGTCCTTGACTGCTGCTGGCCAGGATACTGCTGGTGGTTATACTGAAACGTCCTTGGCTGCTGCTGGCCAGGATACTGCTGGTATTGTGCTACTCTCTCCAAAGCTTGGAGAGTCACCTGATGAGCATTCTCCATGCTCTCTCTCATCAGCTCGGTTTGTGCCTGGTGCGCTTCTGCTTGCACCCTCTGAGCCTCAGCTTGAACTCGCTGAGCATTTGTCGTCACTCTCTGGGCATCTATCATGCCCTGGATCAAGGTAAACATCTGTGCCCCGTCAATGGGAAAACCTCCGAAAATCGGAGTCGGTGGAGGAGGAAGGTTGTCCGTCACAGCTGCGGCAATCCTCTAAACAGGTGGGGGAGGAGGATCCCCGAAAAGTGCAGACACTCCTACATGCATCGAAGATGTAGGAGGAACTACGGATGTCTGTCCATCAGGTGGAGAGGTGGCAGACCCCTCTAAGGCTGATGCTCCCGCTCTCATAGATCGTGTCTTCGACGACATCCTGAAGACAGATCCAAAAGAATCAATTAAGACAAAAATGCGATATCACCAAGGAAGGACAGTAAAGTTCTAGAGAAGCAACATTCTAGATAAATAAATTAGAAAAAAATATTCCTAGTTGTGATTGCACAGGTCAAAGATGCATCCAAGGTTTGATACCTCTATCCCTTTAGGTACCACAGTTCTACTACAAGCACACTCACTGCTAGATTTCTTACCTACTGTAATTGTTGATACTAGTTGTTCTTATCACTCAAGTGCATATCAATGCAATACACCATACTAAGTACTTCTTCCTCTAGTACAACCCTAGATGAACATTCAAATCATTTTGCAGTGCAATCTCAATCATGCTTAAGCCAACAGATCCTTACACATGCACCTCATCTACTTATATACTAATATATATCTCTTCCATTATAAAATTTTATCCTCATAATAAGGTCCTCAAAACTAACTCCTCGAACAATTTTAAAGTAAAATGCATATACTTTCCTCAAAGTCAGATGTTCAGAAGCTGAAACAAAAATTTAATCACTTCCAAAAATCCTTACAGCTTTGTCTAGGTTCATTGAATCAAATTGAATCCTCAAACATTTTAATAACATAAAAACCTCAACTCCTTAAAATTCTTAAAAATTGCAATTCATTACCACTCTTCAAACAATAAAATTGAATCCACAAGTATACATATAAATACTTACAGTCTCTAATACTCAAGGTGCACACTAATACACCAATTATTTACAACCTCAACTGTGTACGAAAATTATACTGCCCGAATTATTTGCACTATTACTTCCAAATGATCATCATCACTGATACTCTTTCTCCTCTATCTATAGTGCAAATACTAACTATAACACACTTATCATAGAACTATTGCTACAAGGCACTACGCTATGGGTTAACTCTAAATTAATGTCTACTGCTCACATGTCCAACTAGGAAACACTTACAAACTCATAAGCAACACTCAGTAAATACTAATACTCAAGTCACAGACATAATTACAAGTCACTAATTATCATACTTAACATGGAATCCTCAAGGAATAGAAGCTCAAAAGAACTAGATTGAGGACTGAAGGTATTTCTACTGCTAGCAAACAAAAGAAGCGATAAAATAAAGTCCTGTAATAACAGAAATAGATAAGTGTTGAGATGATACTTTAAGAACTAATTTAAGATACAACCTGATAATCATACACGTCTGTCAGAAATCATGACACTTAGAATCCTCGCCACGCCAGTAAGCATAGATGCGATAAACGACAGGTTTCGTAACTAAGGTATGCAACTCTATAATCATGTCATCTAGAATCTTCGCCACGCCAACCGGTATGGCTGCGAGAGACTCTAAGTTTCATAACTACAGTATGTACATCCAAGTCAGGTTCCTACGTTCTCGTCACGACAGCTAATATGGCTGCGATAAACTCTAGGTTCCATAACCAAAGTAGACGTTTTATCTTTCTCACTGTCCTCATCAACATATGTCATCAGATGATACCGTAAATTTTAGCCCATAAAATTCATCTTGATATAAAATTAACTCAACAACGATACCAAGAATTAAATTTAACAACTGGTCAACAAGAATCAAACTCAATATCAACGAGTGAGGACGGACGGAAACAAGGGCGAAGGAATTAAATTGGAATTCATAATGAGATTCTCAAGGGTCATCCCAGAAAATCTCTCAAATAAATTGTGATTGAGTATCCTCTCTCATCCTAGTATCCTATGTCCTATTGCAGGCACGCAGTAGTACAACTAATACGTCGCACTACCACGACATCGCACAACTTGCGAAGTCTGACCTGCATGGGCCGCCACTAAAAATGTGTCACGACCCGCACCCGGTATAGGGGCACGAGTGCGTGGGTACGTCCAGCCTACGCCGCAGCATCGGCGATAGAACGTTGTCTAGGTCTTGATGCTATCTAAACAATCTCACACGAGCATCCGACTCCATGAGGAGACACGGATACCACAATATAATATAAACAACATACTCAATCACAACTAAAGCACGATAAGATCTCGAAGAAACAAGTAAGATGCAACACAAGTCTAAAATAGAAATAGTCTAACTCAACAATATAATCCAAGTCTCAAATAAGATTTGCAGGAGACAAATCCGGTACCAAAATAGACAACTAAGAAACTAACTAGATAATTAGTGATTCCGGCTAAACCTACCGGAATCACAACTGAACTACCAAGTCCAAGTCTGCAGCTACTCACCATATGGTCCATAAAGTGTCGGACACCGGTCCTCTAAGGCATAGTCTGGAAAAATATTTTCAGTCAGGAAGGAGCAAAGTACAATCTCAAATAACAGTTCTATTTAATTGATAAGGACTATAAAGCAATAAACAGATGATGCTATATACTGAGAGAAGACAGTGAATAAATATGATGAGAACATAAAATATCATATTTTTATTCCTTAATATATACTCCTTTATGCTCATTTAATGTCTAAAGATACTCATTATTTTTATATTTTGATCTAGGATACAATTGGAGTCACTAAAAGCAAAATGGAGCTAATTATCAATTCTGGACAGTTCTGACACCTTGTAGAAAAATGGTCATAACTTGCTCATCCGAAGTCCAATTGAGCTGATCCAAATTGATTCGGAAAGCTAAGTGATAGAGGCACAATTTTGCTGTTTTGATTTTCCCGAGATTTTGGCTACATCATGGACCAAATCATGCTTGAAGTTGAGACAACTATGCTGTGCACAAAAAATTGAGTTGATATAATCATTTCCCAACTTATTCAAAGATTTTATTTTATTGTTGGGTTGTTGTAACTCTTAGAGGATTTTTGGGAAGATATTGTGATCTTCAAACACTTATTTAGAGTGTATAAAAGGGGTAGAGATCAAGAGGAAAAAGGAGAAGAACCCACAACTCTTCTTTCTCTTCTCCAATATTCTTTTGAAGTTTTCTTGAACATGCGGAGCTAAAAGTCTTGTTGATCGAAGGAAACGGAAGCCTCGGAATGAATAAAAACTTGTGAGATCTAATTTGTGTTTATATTTTTGATTTGTGCTTTAAGTATCGAATGTTTTCTTATGCATATTATTATGATTATCTTGTTTAATGACTAGGATGCATACTAGTTTATTATTCATGACAATCTAATGCTAAATTAGATATCGAATCTGTAATTGTTCGATCCCTCTAATTTGTGAAGCAACCAAGATTTAATGAACTTCTTTGTTTTATTAGATCTTAGGAAGAAAACTTTTGACAAAATTAAATGCAACCGCGTGTGCTTGTGTTGTTTTGCTTCATCGATCTCATCGAGTTTAATACGCTACTAGATTAAACCTTTAGCGCTTGTCTGGGGTTATTTAGTAGTTAAGGTTAATTAGATCGCTTGTTTTTAATTAATTGTGGCTGAAGGAGATAGAAAAATAATTCTAACGATGAATATTCAAAGTATGAATTAATATATACTTGCATCGATGATCAGTTTTAAGATTCCAATGGTGGATGTTGACTGAGACCAACATTTATTTCTTTGATTGTTTTAATACTTTAATTGTTTTTAGCTCTTCTTAATTTTCTTTTGATAAAAACTCTCCCCCAATCTTATTTTACATAGCATAAAGATCAAACTAATTACTCTTCGTGGGAACGATCCTTACTCTCACTACTACATATTATTTCAAGAGTAAAGGTTTTATTTTTGGGTGCCTACGACAGCACGCCAAATTTTGGCGCCGTTGCCGGGGAGTAATTTTAGTTGATTTTTGTGCTTTTTGTGATCTTTATTTCGTTCTTGTGATCAAATAATTTTTTTTGCCTATAAAAAAAAAAAAAAAAAAATCGGTAACAGGAAATGGCGGCCAATTCTCAAATATTTGGCACTTGGCTAGATCTTCCATCTAGGCATGCGGATGAGGTAAATGTTTCTTCCTTAGAACAACAAATTTCTTGTTTAACTTCTCTTGTTCGTCAGATGGTTGTAGGTAACATGAAAATAACAAAGGCTTGTAGGATTTGTCTAGTATCAGGGCATCCAACCGATATGTGTCCAACTCTCCAAGAGGAGTCCAATGAACAAGTGAATACGGAATGTGGTTTTCCTGGACTACCAGAAATGAAGTATGATTCCTATTCAGACACGTACAACATAGGATGGAGAGATCATTCCAATCTCACCTATGGGAGTCCAGAATTAAATCAACCAGCAACTCAAAATTGTCCAAGTTATCAGCAATACAAGCAGCAATACCTACAACAAAGCCAAACTTCTAATTCTGGTATGTCTTTAGAAGATATTGTTAAGTCTATTGCCATTAATAATTTACAATTTCAACAGGAGACGAGGACTAGTATCGAAAGTTTGAACAATCAAATGAGTCAAATGACAACTGCAATTAATAAGCTAGAGGCACAAAGCTTGGAGAACTTACCATCTGAAACGATAGTAAATCCAAAAGAAACTGTAAGTTCAATCATTTTGAGAAGTTGTAAAGAAGTTGAAATTCCAGAAAAAGAAGCATGTGCATCGTCAAAAGAAGAAGAAGAGAAAAATATCGTTGCAGACACGAACATTCCTAACGACGATGTAGTACCTAATGGAAAAGAAGTTTTTAAACTTGATGGAAAAAATGGAGTAAAAGTTGCCATCAGTGAGAATTTTGAGAAAGAACATGAGTTAGCTTTGAGTACTAACTTACATAAAACTGTTGCAGTGTTGAACGATCTTCCAAAAAGACAACAGTCAGGTAACATTCCATATATTCCAATTTATAACAAAAGATCTTTACCTTCTGTTTTGCAGGGCTGCATTCTAGACTTGAAATCCCTGCCTAGTTATATCAAGTGTGCATAGAGTCGAGCCAACGACAATATTAAACAAAGGCGCTGCTTGGGAGGCAACCCAAGAGAAGTTTTTTTTTTTATTCTCGCATTTTATTTTTTTTGGTTATTTTGTCTTTTCTTTGCATTTAACCATACATTGGGGACAATGTCTGTTTTAAGTGTGGGGGAGGGGATTTACTTTATTTTAGGCATTTTTAGTTCGCTATTTTTCTAAAAAAAAATTTAATAATAATAATTATTATTATTATTATTATTATTTAATAAAAGAATTTTGGTTTTTGTTTTTTTAATGATTTTTGGTTGTGTATGTCATGAGTAAGATTCAACTAGATTTGAAAAATTCATAACATGATTGAATAAATAATTTTTTTTTCAACTTAGAATTAATTAGTCTAGTTATTTTTTATTGAAAATGGTAGTATCTAAATTGGTAGACAAAAGCCAGTGAGGATTTGAGCCTTTAGACTGACACATCAGTCTCATTATTCTTTCATGAGAGATATTCTTCCACTGATTTGTTTCTCTAGAACTTGCTTTGATTCTCTTCGAGATCATATTGACACATGCATACATGAACATGATTAAGGCCATCTTTGTTATGCGTTACATAAGCCAAATAGCCCACCTTGTAATTAATTTTCTTTTTGTTGAACCCCTTTGAGCTTTATTGCCTTTTTTTTGGTATACCCACATTACAAGCTTTCAACCAATAATATTTATACCTTTACCCAAGTCGCAAAGCTAGTGGAGCATTGTTGATCATTATGATATGTATGGGTGTACGAAAAAATAATTGTGGGGGTATCTAAATTTGTGGTTTGGTTATAACCAACAAAATGGAACATATTTTTATCCTCAAATTTTCTAAGTTCCATTATTGTTAAAAAAAAAAAAAAGTAAAAAAAAAGAAAAAAAAAGAAAAAAAAAAGAAAAGAAATGGAGTGATTGATTTTGCATTGTTTAAATGCTTTAAAAGCCAAATTGAAGACGCTGCAAAATGGAGTGATTGATTTTACATGTTTTATATTGAGATTGAGTTGATTCATTTTTGCTCCACTAATTTTGATGGCTTTTGAGCTACATTCCTAAATATATCCCATCTTAATCCTAAGCCATGTTACAACCCATGAAAAGTCCTTATGATTTATGTTATGCATGTGATCCCAGTGGTAGAGAATGAGAAAATATACAAGCTTATGGTAGAGCATTTCTTTTGGAATGAATTCGAGAGAAATATATACCTTCAAACACATGAGAGTTTAGTGTTTATTCCCGTGAGGGTCTACCTATTTAGTTTACTCCATTTTTCAAGTAAAAATACCTACTAAGTAATTAGAAGTTGTTTAAGAATATATGTTCATGATATGTTATGAGTTTTGAAGAACTTGGTTATTATTTATTTATGACATTGCAACCTTGATTTCTTTTTGGAAAAATAAATTAGAGTTTTGCCCGAGGACGAGCAAAGGTTAAGTGTGGGGGTATTTGATGAGAACATAAAATATCATATTTTTATTTCTTAATGTATACTCCTTTATGCTCATTTAATGTCTAAAGATACTCATTATTTTTATATTTTGATCTAGGATACAATTGGAGTCACTAAAAGCAAAATGGAGCTAATTATCAATTCTGGACAGTTCTGACACCTTGTAGAAAAATGGTCATAACTTGCTCATCCGAAGTCCAATTGAGCTGATCCAAATTGATTCGGAAAGCTAAGTGATAGAGGCACAATTTTGCTGTTTTAATTTTCCCGAGATTCTGGCTATATCATGGACCAAATCATGCTTGAAGTTGAGACAACTATGCTGTGCACAAAAAGTGGAGTTGATATAACCATTTCCCAACTTATTCAAAGATTTTATTTTATTATTGGGTTGTTGTAACTCTTAGAGGATTTTTGGGAAGATATTATGATCTTCAAACACTTATTTAGAGTGTATAAAAGGGGTAGAGATCAAGAGAAAAAAGGAGAAGAACCCACAACTCTTCTTTCTCTTCTCCAATATTCTTTTGAAGTTTTCTTGAACATGCGGAGCTAAAAGTCTTGTTGGTCGAAGGAAACGGAAGCCTCGGAATGAATAAAAACTTGTGAGATCTAATTTGTGTTTATATTTTTGATTTGTGCTTTAAGTATCGAATATTTTCTTATGCATATTTTTATGATTATCTTGTTTAATGACTAGGATGCATACTAGTTTATTATTCATGACAATCTAATGCTAAATTAGATATCGAATCCGTAATTGTTCGATCCCTCTAATTTGTGAAGCAACCAAGATTTAATGAACTGCTTTGTTTTATTAGATCTTAGGAGGAAAACTTTTGATAAAATTAAATGCAACCGCGTGTGCTTGTGTTGTTTTGCTTCATCGATCTCATCGAGTTTAATACGCTACTAGATTAAACCTTTAGCGCTTGTCTGGGGTTATTTAGTAGTTAAGGTTAATTAGATCGCTTGTTTTTAATTAATTGTGGCTGAAGGAGATAGAAAAATAATTCCAACGATGAATATTCAAAGTATGAATTAATATATACTTGCATCGATGATCAGTTTTAAGATTCCAATGGTGGATGTTGACTGAGACCAACATTTATTTCTTTGATTATTTTAATACTTTAATTGTTTTTAGCACTTTTTAATTTGCTTTGATCCAAAACTCTCCCCCCATCTTATTTCACATAGCATAAAGATCAAACTAATTACTCTTCGTGGGAACGATCCTTACTCTCACTACTACATATTATTTCAAGAGTAAAGGTTTTATTTTTGGGTGCCTACGACAGCACGCCAAAATGCAATGGCAAAATAAAGAGACAGACAATGTAAAGAGACAGGCAATTTAGGCAATGTGATACAGTCAGTGTAAATATAAATGAAGAGAACAAGGTACAATATCATATACGGGTGATATAGTATATGATCTAAAATAGAGAACTGTAATCTATTCTAAGTGTTTGAAATAGTAGCTTCAAAATGTGATCGGCTTGGGAACATGTACGATTTCTACATAGTCTGGCTAATCATACGTGAGGGGTATGATTAACACCAATAATATATTACTTGTATAATGGGTATTTGATCACATCTCTCACTAACAATTTCCTCCGCCCCCAACTAGTACTGTGGATCCAATCATGACATGTCACGATACACGAGCAATATCCAATCTATCATGTATGATGTCTAATACAAATGTCATGTACAATGTCAATACGATAATCAATGTAACATCTCATGACTACAGATCCAAGCTATATACTAGTCCGTGTAGCACAGTGTCAAGGATTCAGATGTAACATTTCTAGATTACTGAACTCATAGAAATTATCAAGGAATTAGAAATTATTAGAGAGTGTACTTGCCTTGGGTCCTTAGCTAGTAATACCAATGTCCTGTTCCAGAGTATCGCCTGGATGAACCAACAGTCCTATAGACATATCACAAATATAACATTTGTATCAGATGCTACACTAACATAATCAAAATACACTGGCCTCAGGGCTATGCCAGACATGGCACTTAGTCAACTAGGGTCATCTAGTAGGGATACATATATAAATATACATAACACATTTATTCATAACAACTATATTTAAGAATATACATATACTGGATATATATGTATACATATATATGTACTAGTAAAAATATACATTTGTTATATATATATATATATATATATATATATATATATATATATATATATATACCAAAAATACATATTTGTATCTATACCAATACATACATTAACATATATATATATATATACATATATATATATATATATATATACATATATATATATATATATATATATATATATATATATATATATATATATATATATATATTTATATATTCAGATAATTTAATATATATACATTGAATACATATATATACAAATAGAGAAATACGCGAGATATATGTATATATATATATATATATATATATATATATATATATATATATATATATATATACATATATATATATATATACATATATATATATATATATATACATATACGCGTATATATATATATATAAAACATATATACACTAATAAAAATATGCTATATACATACATTAACATATATCATACATCTATACGTATATATTAACACATACTATACGAAAGTATACTAATACATACATTAACATATATATACCAATACGTATTTATACTAAAATACATTCTAATACTCGTATACACACATACACAAATACACATACACATATACGTATATACGTATTTACATACATATATATATAATGAAAGAGGGAAGAGGGAGAGGAGAGGGAGCTCACAGGGGGTGGTCAGCCGGGCTTGGCCGGAGCGCAGGCAACGGGAGGTCGGGGATGCAGCGTTGCCGGAGGGGGAGGCTGAGCTAGTTGTCGAGGCTGGTAAATACTGGTGGTGGTAGATGGTGAAGATGGGGGTGGTGATAGGTGAAGATGGTGGTGGTTGTAGTTGAAGATGGTGGTGGTGATAGGTGAAGATGGTGGTGGTTGTAGTTGAAGATGGTTGTGGTGATGACAGCAGTCGGTGGCCGCCGGGAGGGAGCTGATGAAGCCTGTTGTGGCGAGTCGGAGTCGTGGAGTTGGAGCAGGGAAGAGCGAGGGAAGGAGTCGGGTGATTGGCCGGGGAGATGGGCCGGAGAAGGCTGTGTGGTGGTAGTGGTAGCTCGGTTGGCTCTGGTGTGGAGAGGGCTCGACCGGAGTAGGGTGTCGGGTTGCTCGAGGTTGCCGATGAAGGAGCTAGGAGAAGGAGCAGGGTGAATGCAGTCGCCGAAGTTGGCTGGCCGGAAGCTGCGGGGTCGGGCTCGACCGGGACAGCAGCTATGGTGTAGCTCGGTTGTCGCCGGGGTCGGGATTGGAGGAGGTCAGTTGGTTGAGGCGGCTCGTGCTCGAGCGGTGGCCGGGCTGCAGTGGAGCAAGGTGGGCTCCTGCGGGTCGGTTGGAGAAGGGAGTCGGGGTCAGGCCGGGGGTCGGGGTGACCTCCGGTGAACAGTAGCCGAGGGGGATGGGTTTTTCCCTCCCTTGTAATTTCAAAAACACAAAGGAGAAAGGGAAGAAAGGAAGAAGAAGAAGAAAAAAGAAGAAGAAAGGAAGAAAGAATGGAGAAAATGGAAGCCTACGGTTGGAGGCTTGTGAGGAGGTGGGGGAGGACCTAGGTTTTTGGGGATTAGGGCTTGTGATGGTACATTAAATAGGGAGAGTGTGTGGGAATGAAGGGTGAGGATGCACCCATTGAATGGATGGCCAAGATTTGACATGGGGGAATTTTATTCATGTAGGAATGAGGGTGTTGACTAGTCAAATATTGGGCTTCTCCATTTTGTTGAACCAATGGGGTGTTGACACCTAATATAATAATTGCAAATTAGCCCCCTTAAATTTGGATATTTGCACAGACACATAAAATGATAAAAATTTGGTGGGCGATTCGGTGTTTGGTATTTTGTAGGGTCAGGGGGTGTTGTGTGTTTGGTATGGGCTCAATTAGCGGGGTACTGAAATTAAATCGGAATTTACGGAATCGGTCAAAATGGTATCCTCAATTTAATTAGGAATAAAATGCAAGCTGTGTTCTAAAATTAATTAGGAGTACATGGGGCCAAAATCAGGTCGGGTCACCAATATCATTAGTGAAGAAGACTCAAAACAGAATATTATCCTAATTTGGGTCGCACGAAAAATAGGTCAAGCTTGCCTCCAATTTCGATTGGAACGCACAACGATACAAAGTTTGAATTTATTTAGGAATTAAATAAACGTCCGCGACGAATATTGTGCGGCTAAAATGAAGCACAAGAAAGCATAATTATGAGTTGCAAAAATGTCAGAATGGAAGGCGGGCATGTCTAGAGCAAGGTTGTGAATTTGTTGGAAGGCAAAAGCCAGGGTAGCGCTCCAAATATCGAAGCAAAGGTAAGGTGCAAAAATTTAATAAATTATGGTAATTAATTACGACCTCCAATAATTTAATTCTAAATAAAACAATTAAATACAAAATCCCATAATTCGGCCAGGTGTTCGCCTAGTGGGCTTCTAGGTCAAGTCTACCAGCTCAAACATTAATGAACACTATATATAATAATATATTTAAATACACATCTCACACAATTATTTAAATTAAATACACGTATCAAGAAATCATTTAATATAACTACCATAATATTAATAATATATAAAAAGTCGAAATGCCCATATTTTTGGAATGTGGTAGTGACATGAAGGGCCAAGTCTTGGAAATCCTTTGCCTCAAACGAGTCTTCTCGCTGAGCAGAGCGGGTCGGTCGTTGTACTTGTACCGTTTGAATCGACTGTCCGATTGAATGAAATGGGTCGTTACATGATGCACTGCTCCTTCAGAGCACCGTGGAAGAAATGTTTAGCATTGTAAAGTCCATGACCAGAGATATTGCACCCGGCCCGGATGGCTTTACGGTAGAATTCTTCCAAGTAGGGTGGGACATCATTAAAGAGGATTTGGTGGAGGCTTCTAATGCTTTCCTAGAAGGGATCGGCTATCCTAAGGTGATTACTTCCACGCTCCTCGTGTTAATACCCAAAGTTCCCAACCCAACTTCTTTCGAGGATTTTTACCCTATCAGTTTATGCAATTGTGTAAACAAAATCTTCTCCAAAATAATAGCGAATAGGATGGCAGATTTGCTTCCTAAGTTGATTTCTAAGTAGTAAAGTAGATTTGTCAGAGGGCGGGCTATTGTGGATAATATTCTGCTTGCACAGGAATTGATCAACAACATGGGAGCTAACAACCGTACAGGCTATGTGGCTATTAAAGTCGACATGGAGAAAGTATTAGTTTATGGCCCATAGCTTTTGCTCCAACTCTTCATATTCCTAAGGGAAGTTACTAACTCTTCTTATTCATAAGGGAAGTTACTAACTCTTCTTATTCATAAGGAAAGTTTTTAACTCTTCTTATTCCTAAAGGGAAGTTACCAACTATTTGTGTTCCTAAGTAGAAGTTACCACTTTTTTGCGAAGTGGCAACATTATGAACAAGAGCATGATGGGAAGTTCAATTTTCTATATAAAGGATTTTGGTCCCCAATCTAGATACACACTTCTAAAGATTACACCATCAAAAATTGAGTGTTCATAGTTTGGAAGTCCTAACCCAGGAGAAAGAAGAAAGAAGAGAGTACTAGAGTTTATCCACTGTTGAAGCAACAATGGCTGGAGGTTAGATTTATTGGAATATTGTTATTTTGATCCTTTTGTTTATTTTCGCATCTAGAATCACAAAGAATTACATTTGGTATCAGAGCTATCAAATACCTCCGCTTTGATGCTTTTAATCATGAAAATTGCTCTCTGTTTTGACATATTTTTCATGGCTGAATATGTCAAAAATAAATTTAATTTAAATTTTGAGTTAACTCTTAATACTGTTAGCTTATATCAATCATGGGTTTGAGTATTGTTATCCATCATATGTTCTTTCATAATCAATCCATGCATGTTCATTGTAAACAAAGGTTCATAAGCCATGTAGTTTTAATGCATTTGAAGTATCTTCAGTTCTTTAACTACATATACATTTCTTGATGTCTAGCTATAGCATATGAATATATACTGTATGGTAGATAGTCAAGGAACATTGTTGAAAAAATGTATTGCTGGAAAGGGGATGCATTTTTATTTAAGATTGCTCCAGTTATTTATTTTATTTTAAAGTTATTGCTTATGTGTATTATAATTAAAAATTATTAAGTTTTTGATTTCTATGATGTAATATGCAATAAGAATTAATTATGTTATAAGCAGTAAGAATTAATTATGTTGGTGCAATTTATTTAAGTTATTATACATGTAAATTTATAGCTTTATTTGCATGCAATATTATCTAAATTGTGCTAAATAAATCTCAATTATAATTTTAACATATAATTTCAGTCAAAATTATTTGGCACATTAAGATGTTCACCATTTAATTAAAATAATTATTTTAGGCATTTAGTGGAGCCTAAAAAAAATATAAAGAATAAAGAATTTGAATGTCTAGTGAACCATATAATTTTAAATAATTAAAGAGTAGCCACAGCATCTTTAATTATTTAAAGTTATATATGAAGTGGATTGGGATCATTTAATGGACATTAATTGTAGTTAATTATATGAATATAATGATATTACCCCACAGGGATTTTATTATATTTATATAATTAATTAGGATTAAAATATTAAAATTAGTTCTTCTTAATTTACCCACAGGAATTAGGAAGAATTAATTTAATAGTTTTATTATAAAGTAAAATTAATATGATCTGATTGAATTAGAGATTTAGCCCACAGGCAATTTTTAATGAAAATTAGATTCATTTTTTTAATGCATGTTTTACATTGGTAAAACATGAATTCTTTTAAAAGTCTCAAATATTAATACTTGTAATCTTTGTGCAGTTTTACCTAATATCTCTGATATTCACTATGAGGTTCCCGAACTTAGGGGAGATAACTTTAAGATTTTGAAGGAGAGAGTTCTCCTTCAATTAGGGTGCATGGACATAGACTATGCTATTAGGAAAGATGAACCACCTAATATCACTTATACCAGCACACCTGCTCAAGTTCTTTTGTATGAACGTTGGGAGAAATTCAATCGTCTCAGCGTAATGTACATTAAGACTAAAGTTAGTGCTAGCATACGTGGTTCAATTGAGCAGTACGAGAATGTCCGTGAACTGCTAAAGGCTATTTGCGAGCAATTTGTCACTTCGGATAAGGCCCTAGCAAGCACCCTAATTATGAAATTCACAACCTTAAAGCTCACCGGTATAAAAGGTGTACGCGAACACATAATGCAAAGGAGGGACATAGTGGCTCAACTCAAAAAGCTCGAGGTGGAAATGTCCGATTCCTTCTTGGTGCACTTTATCCTCAACACTCTTTCGCATCAATATGGACCTTTCAAAATCTCTTATAACACACATAAGGATAAATGGACCATCAATGAATTGATGACCATGTGTGTTCAAGAGGAAGGAAGGTTTGCGATGGAGCAAGGAGAAAGTGCCATGCTGGTAACGCAAAAAAAGGAAAATCTCAAGCCAGTCGGAAAGGAAAACATCAAATTCCTCCCAAAGCTGACATTAAGAAAGACGATAAGTGTTTCTTCTGTAAAAAGAAGGGACATGTGAAGAAAAAATGTCTGAAATTCCAAAGTTGGCTTGAGAAGAAAGGTAACCCTACCTCATTTGTGTATTATGAATCAAATATGGTTAATGTAAATATGAACACATGGTGGATTGACTCTGGATCTACAATCCATATTTCAAATTTCTTGCAGGGTATGCAAAACCTCAGGAAGCCAGTGGGAAGTGAGCAAAGTATCTTATCTGGTAATAAGATAGGCTATCATGTGGAAGCCATAGGGACATATTTTTTAACTTTATATAGTGGTTTCATTTTAGAATTACAAAGGACTTTTTATGTACCAAGTTTCTCACGAAACTTAATTTCAATTTCTAGACTTGTGCCATTTGGATATTCCTTTCATTTTTCAGAAACATCCTTCAGTTTAAATTATAAATCTGATTGTGTTGGGAATGGTATCTTGTCTGATGGTCTTTATCGCATATTCTTACAAAATGATACCACTTATAATTCATTGCATGTCCATGCTGGCATTAAGATATGTGTTTTAAATGAGGATTCCTCTACATTATGGCACCGGAGATTAGGTCATATCTCCATAGATAGAATTAAGAGGTTAGTAATTGATGGGGTACTTAGTACTCTAGATTTTACTGATTTTGAGACTTGTGTAGACTGCATTAAGGGAAAGCAGACCAACAAATCAAAGAAAGGTGCTAATAGGAGTTCCGCCATATTAGAAATCATACACACTGATATTTGTAGTCTAGACATGGACTCACATGGTCAGAAATATTTCATCTCTTTCATAGATGATTACTCACGATACATGTATCTCTATATGCTTCACAATAAAAATAAAGCATTAGATGCCTTTAAAGTTTTCAAGGCAGAAGTAGAGAAACAATGTGGTAAACAAATTAAGATTGTGAGATCAGATAGAGGTGGAGAATATTATGGTAGATACACAGAAGTTGGACAAGCACCTGGGCCATTTGCAAAGTTTCTTCAAGAGCATGGCATTGTTGCCCAATACACCATGCCTGGTTTCCCAGAATGGTGTAGCAGAAAGAAGAAACCGAACATTGCTGGACATGGTGAGGAGTATGCTTAGCAGCTCAAAACTTCCTAGATCTTTGTGGACTGAAGCACTTAAGACAGCAGTGTATATATTAAATCGAGTTCCAACCAAGGCTGTTCAAAAGACGCCATTTGAGTTATGGAAAGGTTGGAAACCGAGTTTGCGACATATGCGCGTTTGGGGATGTTCGTCTGAAGTGAGAATTTATAATCCACAAGAAAAAAAAGTTGGACCCAAGGACCATTAGTGCATATTTTATTAGATATGCTGAAAGGTCTAAGGGGTACAGATTTTATTGTCCATCTCATAGCACTAGGATTGTGGAATCAAGAAATGTTAAATTTCTTGAATATGACTTGGTCAGTGGGAGCGATCAAATTAGGAACATAGTTTCTGATATTGATCATACAGAGTCTCAACCTTACACTTCAAGTGATAGATTGATTGTTGTTCACAATACCCCTCAAGAACAAATGGGTGTAGAACAACCAATTACTGAAGTCCAACTAGTCATTGAAGTTCCACAAGTTGTTGACAACATTCTAGTAGATCAAGTCAATCAGGAGTTGCCTGGCACTTCTGAACTGCGAGTTGAACCTCATACTTCCCAGGAAGATGATGGTGCAACATTAAGAAGACTCGAACTAAGAGATCAGCAATTTCTGGTGATTATTTAGTGTATCTGCAAGACTATAATATAGGAGTCGAAAATGATCCTGAATCTTTTTTACAAGCCATGAGTTGTAAAGAATCAGAATTGTGGTACAATGCCATGAAGGATGAGATGAATTCCATGAGTTGCAACGATGTTTGGGACCTTGTTGAGTTGCCTAATGGAGCAAAAGCCATTGGTTGTAAATGGGTCTTCAAGACAAAGAAAGATTCATTGGGCAACATTGAGAGATATAAGGCCAGACTTGTTGCAAAGGGATTCACTCAGAAAGAAGGAATCGATTACACGGAGGCATTTTCTCATGTATCTACAAAAGATTCCTTACGCATTATTTTGGCATTAGTAGCTCACTTTGATTTAGAGTTGTAACAAATGGATGTGAAAACTGTATTTCTTAATAGAGATTTATAGGAGGAGGTTTACATAAAATAACCTGAAGGATTCCCCTCTAGCAATGGTGAGCAATTGGTTTGCAAACTCAAGAAATCCATATACGGTTTAAAACAAGCTTCCCGCCAATGGTATTTAAAATTCCATAATGTAATTTCTTCATTTGGTTTCGTAGAAAACGTTATGGATCAATGCATATACCTTAAGATCAGTGGGAGTAAAATTTATTTTCTTGTCTTATACGTGGATGACATCTTACTTGCAACCAATGATAAGGGTTTACTTCATGAGATGAAACAATTCCTCTCTGAAAATTTTGACATGAAGGATATGGGTGATGCATCTTATGTCATTGGCATTAAGATCCATAGAGACAGATTTTGAGGCATCTTGGGTCTGTCTCAAGAAACCTATATCAATAAAATTTTAGAGAGATTTCGGATGAAGGATTGTTCACCTAGTGTTTCTCCCATAGTGAAGGGTGACAGGTTCAACCTGAACCAATGTCCGAAGAACGATATTGAGAGAAAACAAATGCAAAATATTCCATATGCTTCTGCTGTAGGAAGCATGATGTATGCTCAGGTCTGCACAAGGCTTGACATTGCATTTGCTATTGGAATGTTAGGACGATATCAGAGTAACCCAGGTATATATCACTGGAGAGCTGCAAAGAAAGTGATGAGGTATCTTTAAGGAACCAAAGATTACAAGCTTATGTACAAATGGACGAGCAAATTAGAAGTTGTAGGCTACTCAGATTCAGACTTTGCTGGCTGCGTTGATTCACGTAAATCAACATCGGGATACATTTTTATGTTGGTCGGTGGAGGTATATCTTGGAGGAGCATTAAGCAGACATTGACTGCTACTTCTACTATGGAGGCAGAGTTCGTAGCTTGTTTTGAGGCGACTTTACATGGTGTATGGCTTAGGAGTTTTATTTTTGGACTTAGAATTATGGATTCTATCTCTAGGCTATTGAGAATATATTATGACAATTCAGCTGCTGTCTTTTTGGCGAAGAACAACAAAAGCGAAAGTCGAAGCAAACACATCGACATTAAGTATCTAGCCATAAGAGAACGTGTTAAGGAAAAGAAAGTTATTATTGAGCACATTAGCACTGAATTGATGATTGCTTATCCTTTGACTAAGGGCATGCCACCGTTGAAATTCAAGGATCATGTAGCGAACATGGGACTTGGTTCTCTTATGTAGTTTCTATTGTACAAATAAAGTTATTAATGAAACTCTTATTATGATATTTTCTCATATTTAAGTGCACTTTATTTAATTTGAGAAAATTTATTCATTGGACCAAGAATGAACATATGGTTTATTCATTAAGTTACGTTGCCACATAAAGTATAATATTAAGAAATAAATGCATTGTAATACATGAAAGATAATACTCATCATATAGAGGACATATCGTCATGATTCATGTATTTATTACTTAATATGAATTGTAGTTGGTTTTAAGATAATACATTGGATTAAAAGTATGGGCCAAGTGGGAGAATGTTATTTTATGGGCCATAGCTTTTGTTCCAACTCTTCCTATTCCTAAAGGAAGTTACTAACTCTTCTTATTCATACGGGAAGTTACTAACTCTTCTTATTCATAAAGGAAAGTTACCAACTCTTTGTGTTCCTAAGTGAAAGTTACCACTTTTTTGTGAAGTGGCAACATTATGAACAAGAGCATGATGGGAAGCTCAATTTTCTATATAAAGGGTTTTGGTCCCCAAGCTAGATACACACTTCTAAAGATTACACCATCAAAAATTGAGTGTTCATAGTTTGGAAGTCCAAACCCAGGAAAAAGAAGAAAGAAGAGAGTACTAGAGTTTATTCACTGTTGAAACAACAATGGCTGAAAGTTAGATTTATTAGAATATTATTATTTTGATCCTTTTGTTTATTTCCCCATATCACAAAGAATTACAGAAAGCATATGATAGAATGGACTGGCAGGTCCTAATGTGGGTCATGAGAAGATTCGATTTTTCCGAAAAATGGATTGACATTATTTGGAGATCGATCGGCAACTCCAGGTTCTCAATGTTGATTAATGGAGTTTCATCGGCCTTCTTCAAATCACATAGGGGTGTCAGACAAGGCGATCCTCATTCATCTTATTTATTCATCATTGCTGCAGAGCTTCTAAGTCAGAATTTAATTGAGCTGGACAAGAGACCAAGCTTCCTCAGATTCCACACGACTAGTGGTTGCCCGCTATCACCCATTTATCATATACAGGAGGAAGAAATCAGGTATGTACGACCCTCTAATTACTAAAGTCAGGAAGCATATTGAAGGGTGGCATAACAGCCTCCTTTCCCATGGAGGAAAGCTCATCCTCCTGAGACGTGTGCTAAATTCTATTCCGATTAACACACTTGCTGCTTGTAGCCCGCCAAAATACGTCATTAAGGTTTTGGAAAAATTGTTCAATTGTTTCCTGTTGGGGCATAAACATGGTGAATTGAGGAGGAGATGGGCCATCTGGCGCACGATCGCGAAGCCAACACAGGAGGGCGGATTGGGGCTGAAAGCGTTATCAGATATTATTGATGGGCTATTAAACTGTGGTGGAAGTTGAGAACTCAACACTCATTGTGGACCAGGTACATTCAGCATCTCCAGTTGGGCGTAGGATCCAGAGATGGCAAGGATCTCTGACATCTAGATTGACTTTATGGTGGGCTGACAAGAACAATCACGAAGCAGATAGCATTGGTTCCGCGATTCTTTGGGTTCTTTGGAAAATCCGGAACAAATATAGATACGAAGGATCCTCCTTCCATCTCTAAAGTGATATCTAGATTGAGGAAGTTGGCAAGCAGGTTTCTAAATTGATATCTCGTTGCAATCACTGGAAGGAGTCTTCAGTTTTGCAGGTTCGGCTGATTAGAGGCGAGGTCTGATTGTGACAGTGTATGTGGTGTCTATATTGTTGGGGTATAAACCTTTTGTAGATTTTTGTTGGCTTTCAAGCCTCTTCTTTTTTTGTGTTTGTTCCCTGTTACCTGTAGGCTAGCTAAGGCAACACTTTGGTAGCTTGTTTAGGCCTTCTTTAGGCTGCTGATTTATAGAAGAGCTCTCTCTTTTATATATATATATATATATATATATATATATATATATATATATATAGAAGAGCTCTTTTTTATATATATATATACACGTATTTTTATTTTATTTTTTTATATTTTTCGATTGATCCCTCTTAAATTCGTCCATCCATGGTAGCAGCTCAAGATATCTTAAAGAACTTGGAACCAAATATTATGCAATTGAAACTTCAAAAAATTTACTGGTATCGATAATAAATTTATATTAATTAAATATATCGATAAAAGTTTGAATTTTTTTAAAATTATGATACATATCGTCAACTTAGTTGGCAAAATTTTAAAATAATATTTTTTTTATATTTTTATCAATTGGGTTGGCGAAAATTTGACTTTACCAAATTTTTGCCAACCGAGTTGACGAAAATATGCCAATGGTTTTTTTTTTTTTTTTTTTAGGTTTTTTTTGTAAAAAAAATTGTTTTAAATAAATTAGAAAAAAATTAAAATTTAACATCCAAAATAAAATATATTATCATTGAACCCCAAAAAAAAAAAAACTACCGTAAGAATATTACGTTTGCCGTCGAGCAAACTTCGAATTTACCATAACTATTAGTTTTGAAATCGTTTTTCGTCAAACAATAGGTCGATTTGTATGTTTTCGACAAGAGTAACACAATTCGTGTAGAAAAAAATTTCATCCGAAATAAGACGTACATGTTACAAGTAAAAATATAAAATATAAAATATAAAACTTTAAAGTATCATAACTTTTGACTGGGAGATCGAAACAAAGTCCAGTTTGTGCCAAAATGACCGTATGGAAAAGTACTTCGGGATAAACCGTTTTACAGTTTGACTAACTTTCAAAAAATTTAGAATCGCAAAAAAATGATGTTTCGACCTCCAAATTTTACTTTCAGTAATTTTATTTTTAATTTTTTTACAGAAAATTTACTGTACCGATAATAAATTTATATTAATTAAATATAACGATAGAAATTTAAATTTTTTTGAAATTTCGATACATATCGAAATTTTGGAGAACTTGATTTTCGCCATTTTGGTTGGCAAAATTTTGACTTTTGGGTCAAAATAGACAGATTTTCGTCAACTGAGTTAGCAAAAATTTGGGAGCCGACGTTACCACATATTCGCATATCTTGACAACTCCATCAACACCGATGTCATCTCAAGTGGAGGACAGTCAAGGAGGTGGTGATGATGCAGTCCCAGTGGACGACCCGTTGCGCACAGCGGTTGACAAAATTTTGGCTGCTATGCAACGAGGACTGACTCTTCCAAACCCTCCCTTACTTATTCCTGGAGATATATAGTCAGGGTCTTGTTGCACAACAAGCACGCCCCCTAGGAAGTATACCTCAGCTTGGTATCAAGATGATAGTCTGCCACTGCAAGATGACGATGTCCCTTCTCAGGCGACGGCCGGTGCGAGCATCTCTCAATGGGATGGTGCGGGCACTTCTCAGTGGGCTGGTGCGGACACTACTCATTGGCCTGACTGGGGCACTTCTCAGGCGACGGCCGGTGCGAGCACTACTCAGTAGGATAGTGTGGGCACTTCTCAGTGGGCTGGAGCGGCCACTTCTCATAGGCCTGAGTGAGGCACTTCTCAGGCGACGGCCGGTACGGGCTCTTCTCACTGGGCTGGTGCGGGCACTTCTCATAGGTCTGAGTGGGACACTTCTCAGACGACGGACGGTACAGACACTTCTCAGTGGGCCTCCGAGGGAGATTCTCAGTATGCCCCTGAGGGAGATTCTCAGTGGGATAGCCTATTCGTCCCCGGCGTTACCACCTATTCGCATATCTTGACAACTCCATCAGCACCGATGACATTTCAAGTGGAGGACAATCAAGGAGGTTGTGATGATGCGGTCCCGGAGAATATACGAGAAAAGTGGGACCGACTCAATTTTAGAGAGATTGATCATCCGAACTATCGAGAATTAGCCAAGAGAGGTCGATAAAATTGTTATATCAGTTACTATTAACATACAAATTTACTATTAACATACCTATAAAATAAACCTACAAAAACAAAAAAACAAAAAAAAAACTACAAAGAAAAAATAACACAAATAAAACCAAAAAAATAAACAAACCAAACAAACCCCTAAACAAAAAAACCAAATAAAAAAATCACAAAAAAATTAAGGACCCATTTTTCGTCAACTGAGATGGCGAATCCAAACTTTCGCGTCGGATTTTCGCCAGCTAGGTTAGCGAAAATTAAGTTCTCCGAATTTTTCCAACCCAACTGCTGATTCCTATCGTAATTTCAAAATTGTCAAACTTCTATCACTATATTTAATTAATATAAATTTATTATCGGTACAGTAAATTTTCTGTTGACACTTTGTTTGATACAGTTTCTAATGGCAAATTATAAGGGCACTACAACTTTTACTTGGGGCTAGCTCAGGATTGGGGCTAGCCCATTAATGAGCAAAGTTTACTCACACTAGCCCATTAGTTTACTCATACTAGCCCACTTTGAAACTCTTCTTCCCAAACTCTCCCCACCCCCACCGGAGCCCTCCCCCCTCCCGCCGTCCTCCTCCGCCTCCTCCCCCGTCCTCCACCGCAGCCTCCCGTCGCCGCGCCTCCCATCGTCGTCGCCGTCAAAACCAAAAAAGAAAATAAAAAAATAGAAGAACTGTCAAAATTTGACATATGTGTTGATTTTTAGGACTGTCAAAATTTTGACAGTCCTACCAATTGGAAGTACTGTCAAAATTTTGACAGTCCTAAAAATTCAACATATATTTTTAGGACTGTCAAACTTTTGATAATGCTTCCAATTGGAAGAACTGTCAAAATTTTGACAGTCCTAAAAATGTATGTTGAATTTTTAGAAAAAATTTTGACATTGACAGTCGACAGTCTAAAAATCATGATCTAAAAATTTTGACTGTCAAAATTTGACATATATGTTGATTTTTAGGACTGTCAAAATTTTGACAGTCCTACCAATTGGAAGTACTGTCAAAATTTTGACAGTCCTAAAAATTCAACATACATTTTTAGGACTGTCAAACTTTTGACAGTCCTACCAATTGGAAGGACTGTCAAAATTTTGACAGTCCTAAAAATGTATGTTGAATTTTTAGGACTGTCAAAAATTTGACAGTCCTACCAATTGGTAGGATTGTCAAAATTTTGACAGTACTAAATTTTTTGACATTGACAGTCGACAGTCTAAAAATCATGATCTAAAAATTTTGACTGTCAAAATTTGACATATATGTTGATTCTTAGGACTGTCAAAATTTTGACAGTCCTAAATTTTTTTTCTGTTAATTTTTTTTTTAATTATTGGGGGGGCCAATTTCAAAATATCCTTAAAATTCTATCCTTAAAATTTGTTAAAGTATTCTGTTATTTAAAATAGTAAATTTATTATTGGTACATTAAATATTTTGTAAAAAAAAATTACCAAAATAAAATTTGGAGGTCGAAATATCGTTTTTTTGCGATTCTAAAAATTTGAGAAGTCCGTCAAATGGTAAAACAGTTTATCCCGAAGTACTTTTTCATACGGTCATTTTGGCACAAACTGGAGCTTGTTTCGATCTCCCAGTCAAAAGTTATGATACTTTAAAATTTTATATTTTATATTATTGCCTGTAATATGTACGTCTTACTTCGGATGAAAATTCTCTCTACACGAATTGTGTTACTCTCGTCGAAAACATAAAAATAGACCTATTGTGTGACCAAAAATGATTTGAAAACAAATAGTTATGGCCGTTTGAAGTCTGATCGACGGCAGACGTAATATTCGTACGGTAGATTTTTTTTTTTTTTGTTCAATGATAACATATTTTATTTTGGATGTTAAACTAAATAAAAAAAATCAAAATCCAAAACTAACTAAATAGAAATAAACTTAAAAAAAATCCTGACAATTAAAATGAGGACTGTCAAAATTTTGACAGTACTCATTGTTTGTGGGACTGTCAAAATCCTGACAGTCCTAGTTTTATATAAAATTTTCAGTGGGTTAAAATTAGGACTGTTAAAATTTTGACAGTCCACAAAGCTTGTGGGACTGTCAAAATTATGACAGTCCTAACAATTTGTAGGACTGTCAAAATTTTGACAGTCCTTCCAAGTGGTAGGACTGTGTCCTGATTATAACAATTTGGACTAGTCCCAAGTAACTTTTAGGATGACAAACTTATAATTTTTTATAAATTTTCAATGGACTAGCCCCGAGTAAAATATGCAGTGCCCTTATAATTAACCTTTCTAATTAAGTATAATTCGGAAAGGGGAGGACAAAGACCATTTCCTGGTGACCGAGGACAACATTGAAAAAGGTTAGGTATGCTGATATAGTTGGAAGCTTCCGTGCGCTTTCTGGAAGAAGAAGGTTAGGTATGCTGATATAGTAGGAAGCTTCCGTGCGCTTTTTGGAAGGAGAAGGTTGGGAAGCTTCCGTGCGCTTTCTGGTGGGAAGCTTACGTGCGCTTTCTGGAAGAAGAAGGTTGGGTATGCTGATATAGTAGGAAGCTTCCGTGCGCTTTTTGGAAGGAGAAGGTTGGGAAGCTTCCGTGCGCTTTCTGGTGGGAAGCTTACGTGCGCTTTCTGGAAGAAGAAGGTTGGGTATGCTGATATAATTGGAAGCTTACGTCAACGAAGACTTGCAAGTCCACCAACCACATCCCCCTACCCTTCCCCACTCATCCATCCCCCCCAACTACTCCCTCCCCTCCTCTCTTTGTAGAGGTGATCAAAGAAAAACTATGGAATGGAATCCTAAATTCAAGCGGCCGCTCTCTCCTCGCCGGCCTCGCAGCCCCAGCTCCGTGTCCTCTTCCTCTGCTTTCTCCTCGCGTCCCCCCTCCTTCTCAAGTAGCTTTAGAAACTTATGTTGATCCTTTCTTATTTCTACTTGTTAATTTGAATATTAGTTATCGATTTCTTCATGTTATTGAAGTTAATTTGATTACAGGCGACGGTGGAGACTCTTTTGTATCTGCGGTGGATTGTTTCGAAGAGGATAAACGAGGTATAGCTTGCTACTGTCTTTTGAGATTAAAGAGCCAGATAAAGTCATATTCCACAACCATTGGGCACGCCAAAAACTAATATCTAGTTCTTTTCGTTGTGTCTCCATCGTGTCATATTCCACAACCATTGGACTGCTCATACCTTAGTATCAGAATGCATATAGAAGAGGAGTGCCTTTTTTTTACTCTTCTTTCCTAAGCCCCTTCCACTGCTAACGCAGTTGCACGCAGCTGCGTCTGCCCTGCATCTTCTTTCCTAAGCCCCCTTCCACTGTAAACGCTGTTGCACGCAGCTGCGTCTGCCCTTGCAGGCCCCGAGTGAGGCTGATGTTGTCCGTCTAGTATTGTGTCTCCATCGTGTCATATTCCACAACCATTGGACTGCTCATACCTTAGTATCAGAATGCATATAGAAGAGGAGTGCCTTTTTTTTACTCTTCTTTCCTAAGCCCCTTCCACTGCTAACGCAGTTGCATGCAGCTGCGTCTGCCCTGCATCTTCTTTCCTAAGCCCCCTTCCACTGTAAACGCTGTTGCACGCAGCTGCGTCTGCCCTTGCAGGCCCCGAGTGAGGCTGATGTTGTCCGTCTAGTATTGTGTCTCCATCGTGTCATATTCCACAACCATTGGACTGCTCATACCTTAGTATCAGAATGCATATAGAAGAGGAGTGCCTTTTTTTTACTCTTCTTTCCTAAGCCCCTTCCACTGCTAACGCAGTTGCACGCAGCTGCGTCTGCCCTGCATCTTCTTTCCTAAGCCCCCTTCCACTGTAAACGCTGTTGCACGCAGCTGCGTCTGCCCTTGCAGGCCCCGAGTGAGGCTGATGTTGTCCGTCTAGTATTAGTGCACAGGGTCGGCCCCTAGGATAAATCAGACAAGCCATTAGGTTGGACAACCGTCCTGGTTTGGACAACCCCTCCCCTCTCCCCACCCACCCCACCCACCAATAGGGTGTTCGTGGTCCACTTCAACTCTTTTTTGTCAGTTGAGATAACAATCCACAAGGTTCATATTTTGAGTTTTCGCTCTGAAGACCTCGAGTAGCTCAAGAAGAGTAACTCGAAATTCGAGCTCCACGACGTCGTCATCATCGGAGACTTCGACGTCACTGCCAACCCCATCAGCCATCAATTTTTTTGATATCTTTTTTTGGAGTTAAAGACAAGGGCTAACCAAATATAGTTCCGGCTAAGACAACGCAATCCACATGCCGGCCCTGCTAGTGCAGGGGAGCCAGCGGCCAAGGTAAAATTATGTGTTTTCATTATGCCCTCCATTCGGAATCTTAGTCGGGTTATGCAGTACAAAGATTATTTTCTAACGATAACGGGAAATAGAATCACAAAAATATAGATAGAATTTCCAATATTCGTAAAGTAAATACATAAGTAGTTCCACACTCCATGGAGCTGATAAAAAGCTACAAATAAACAAACAAAAATATTATTACAGGACAAAGCAACAAATAGTCTATAGATAATACGGACACATGTCTATCACTCATGTCTATCACTCGTTGTCGTCTCATAATTGTTATCTATGTTGTATATGAATACATACATACAAATAAGGACAATTTGTTGCATGAATACGAATACACATACAAATAAGGACACTATATGGACATGTATGTGTATGGCCAGTTTCAGATAGGTACAATTAGTATACAGTCTCCTATGGTGTACGAATACTATCACGGATATGAGTAGATATAGTACCATACGGATATAAACACCATTTTTCTGTATTCGTGCTAAAAGATTGTTATTGTCTTCCCCTCGAGGAAGACTCATCAATCTGACACAATAAAGACAGTATGGATATGGTCACCATTCGGTGACGAGGTACTCATTGGACGGCTTACTCTGCTCTTGAGATATCTCCACTATTCGCCAGCTCAACAAGATGGACAATGCTTCCCATCTCTAATACTAAGCTCCCTATTGTCTTCATTTCAACAGAAAGCAGTATATCTTGCCTAGAGGCAATTACTGGACGATATGGTGGGCGTTCTGCGGTGCAGTTTACGATATTGATCATCAAGGTTCGGTTAAACAGTGATAAAAGCCGAGTAAAGGCCATGAAGTTAGTCGTAGCAGCTAAAGGTATATATCTTAAGGAACTTGGGACCAAATATTATGCAATTGAGACTTCGTTTGATACAGCTTGTAATTATGTATGATTCGCATAGGTGTGGACTCGGTTGCGATCCAGGGGGAGGACAGAGATCATTTCCGGGTGACCGGGGGCAACATCGACTGTGTCATGCTTACGAGAACTTTGAGAAAGAAGTTTTATGCCGACATAGTTAGCGTCAGCAAAGTCAAGAGGAGCGGAGCAGTCCCGCCAGTGCCACAGAATGCAGAAAGCGATAACATCAGACAATCGTTAGCATCACAGGAACGACAGGGTGACACTCACTCAGTTAGTGCGGAGACTTTGGAGAGAGGCAGACCTCATGCCAACAACTCGGCGAGCAATCTTCAACCGCCGTATTTCTATGACACCGAAGATACGATTACATCAGATGCATGTCTTCAGGACACCGAAGCTATACTTGAGGCAACAAGAGTTCCGGCATCAGAGGAGGTTGGCTTGACTCTGTCCAATTCTTTGGGATAACTTCAAGACCAGGTACAGCACTACAAGAAAATGCATGTTCAGCAACATAAGCAATATGTAGCAGAAAGTTAGATTTTTGTGGCCAAAACGTTTTTGCAACATATCTGGATATGTCGCACACATCTCGTCGTAGCCTTGTCTAAAAAAGTCTTTGGCGAAATGAAATAACACATGTCGTAGAATGTAAGTAACTTTGGCAACATATCATATTTTTTATTTAAAATAACTTTTGGCGACATATGTCTTGTGTGTCGCGGAAAGATGATACTTTGGCAACATAACACATGTCTCCAAAAGTCTAGTTCTTTATTTTTTTTATTATAAAAATACTTTCTGTTACACAATTTGATGTCGCAAAATCTAATGTAGCCAAATATAAATATACTTTCCGCTACACAAATTGTTGTTGCAAAAACTAATTTATATTAACTTTTTTTGCATATATTTTTTAACATGAATGTAGCAATCTTATTTCGAAAATAACATACAAACATTGAAATTTATATTCAAAGAATTTGGGAACAAAGAGCAACAAGTTACCGTGAACACAACATAATATCCAATACAATTTCTTCAAACATCTCTTCATAAAATAATCCAATAATGTAATATTTTAACAACTTCAAGTTGTCCATTCAAAAAGATACATATGGTATTCCACAAACGTACTCTTTGGCCATTCTTGAAGATCCATACCATGCTTTTTTCTATTTCCGTGTCCATTATAAATCCCTCCATTTCTCTTTAATCTGCTTCTTTATTTTCAACTTTTTTTTCCCCCTCTTTTTTAGTATCAATTAACAAAAACCACATGCAGGTGAGGGAATATTGGAAAGCACAAGTTCATTTACCATCTAGCCAAGATAGACTGGTCTTTGGTCCCAAAGCAAAAGATGAAGAATGGATTGTTCTGCTTCCAGAAAATGTTCCCGTGCAACATGGAAAGGTTATGCTTGTACTAAATAGAAAATTTTGTACCTAGTCTGTTGGTTACCTAATGCATTCTCTGTCCATCTAGAAATTGAGATCATCTGATTTACTAGATGAATGATAAGACATTAATGAACATCATAGGTATCAATTCTACATGCACAGGATGACTAAACTCCAGCATACAGAACCTGTCTGGTGAAGGCTAAGTAATTAGCTGCGTAGTATCTTTTCATTTTGCTGTGCCATCTAGCAAAAAGGCTTCCTCACATCTTCCATTTAATGAGCATCATCTTGCAAAGAAAAATCCCACTCAAATATGTCCCTATGTAAGGACAGAAGTAAACAAATATGCATTGAGGTCCAATATATTGAGGGAAAGCTAGGATTGATGGTTAACCCAAAAAATTACAGGATTAGTGTCACCTTGTTCTTGTTCTGAGCAAGGTCATCTTGTTCTGAGCAAATATTACTAAAGAAAACAATCACTAGCTTCACTTCCCATGCATAATTTTTAGTTTCAAACTTTAATTGAACCAAATAAAACTCCGATGATAACATAAAATGTGATTCAGAAATTCAAGCATCATAATGAGCTACAACAAGATAATGTAGGCATTATAAAGTACATGAAGTAAATGAAGTAAAATCATATCCTCATTTCTACAACACAAATTCTTACAATCTATGCAGGGACATAATATCAAGTCTGGATTCTTTGCATTTGACTTAGACAATTTCCATAAACTGACGAACAGATTGCTTATACAATGTTGTATTTCTACAAATTATTTAAAAAGCAATTATTAAATAAACAAGTGATACAAATGGATTTAATTTACATGAACACGTTAGTATAGGAATGAATTTCAATACTTGTTAAGATAAACCCAATCTTTATTCATCATGATGACACCCACCACTTGTCTATATCGAACTTGATAACACCAAAAAAATTCGTAAGAGCACCCAAAGAGCACATTAATGTAAAAACATACATAGTTGGCCCAAAGAGCACATTAATGTGAAAACATACATATACAAGTATAGTCTTTATTCATCATGAAGATATCTTTTTTTGCTAAAAAAAACAAAAGAAATCTAATAAGATATGATTCTCTCTTATGTTCTGAAGTCTGAACAATAACCCCAAACTCTCTGATATTTTCAGATTAGGGCTCTTGACCTCTTTATCTTTTTATTCTATTATAATGAAATGAATGAAACTAAGAAAAATTATTCACTCTAAGATCTGGATACTGTTGGTAAACAAAAATCGTTCTATTGTTTCTAAATTTATATATGTAACTTCCATTTAAAATTAAGTAGGGTTTCTCAAAAAAAAAAAAAAAATATTAAAACAATGAAGAGTTTTAAAGAAATCAGACTAAAACTGAAGGGATTAACAAAGTATTATTCGATTCCAGAAGGATAGGGTCTGTTTCTGCCATACTTTGGTTGGAAAGACAACAAAGAATATAGAATAAAAATGGTGAATCCCTTGTAGTGAAATAAATACCTGAAAAAAAGGAAAACAAGTAATGGAGAAAGATAGATGCACAAATTGAATTGATTTCATGAAAATAAATAATAAATAAAACAAAAAGATCATTTACCTTGAAATCAATCCTTCAATCTTGAGGAATATGAACAACCAAAACTAGGGTATAGAACAAAACCCTAAACCCAAATTGAGAACCAAGATTACTTGCAAATCAAAAAATCAACCCTGAAACCCTAAACTACCCCAATGACACGCGGCCCTTTTTGTGTGTAGTGTGTGTCTTGCAAATCAAAAAATCAACAATGAAACCCTAAACTACCCCAACGACACACGACTCTTTTTTGTGTGTCGTGTGTGTGTTTTTGTGTGAGAGAGCAAGAGAGACAGAGAGAAACGACTGCGAGCGAGAGAGAGAGAGACGTACCTAATGCCTGAAAGAGGATTGAAAGTGACGAAATCCCCTAGCTAGGGTTTTCGTCTCGGCCTTTGGGGGGAGAAGGAGGGTGCACTGCTGCTGGTTGGTTTTGGGGGAAGAAAAGAGAGCACGGATTTTTGATGAAAAAGTGGGCACGTTGCTGGTTTTTTTTTTTTTTTGGGGGGGGGGGGGGGGGGAGGGGGTGGCGGGGGCGGAGAGAAAGGAGGCATATAGGTTAGATTAGATTGATGGTTATGGGGGGGGCGGAGAGAAAGGAGGCATATAGGTTAGATTAGATTGATGGTTATGATTGAGTCTGAAAAATCAAGGGACATGATTACAGTTATTTGATATCACGTAGAAAGTAAAAAAAAAATCACTAAATCATGAGGCATGTTTTGACAGATTTTTTGTAATTATATAGCAATACAAAAAAGCTATAAATGTTACAGCAAATTTACTGTAGCGAAATAAATTTATAATAAATTTATGCAAACGAAACAAGTTTGCAAAATTTTGAAAAAAAAGATATCGTCCGCCAACAGTGTTGGCAAAAAACACAACTGCTGTACACGTAGGCCGAAAAAAAATAAAAAAATTAAAGTGGGGTCCACAAGGCCAATTTTCGCCAACAGAGTTGGCTGAAATTGGCCCCCCCCAATTTCAGCCAACACAGTTGGCAGAAATTGGGTGTGGGGGGCCCACTTCATTGATTGGTTCGGTTCGGTTCGGTTTGTTTCGTTGAATGAGTTTGTTTGGTTGGTTTATTTTAATTAGTTATGTTTTTGTTTTATTTATTTAGTTTTATTTTGTAATTAGATTTAAGAAAATTTATTTTTACGCTATAACAATGAATCAGTAATTTTTGTTCTGCATTTCTAATAGCATTTCAGAAAGATACGCTATTACTAATAGTTTTCTATAGCGTTCAGACCCGAACTCTATAAAAAAAAATTGCTATTATATGTCCTATTTGTTGTAGTGATATAGCCTTCACTTGCCATAGTTCATCCAATGTGTGACTAAAAAGATAAATAATTGAGTTGCTATTAAAAGCAAACACATAAGTGACTTTTACTTTATTGATCTTTTCTCCAATACAATGTATCAAATCCACTACTAAAACCAATATTTTCTATGTTTTGACCATGCAATGCACACATGTCATTTACTTGCAATAATTAATCCATGTTTTACTCGCAAGATGTTTGTTCCCTAAAAAAGATAAAAATGTGCATTTGCTACTGCTACGATTCATCTAGACTTGATTATGTAACCAATTGGGATTGGGAGATAAGATAATGATGATTGTTTGGTACCATATATGGAAAGAGACGGTATTGGATGTCGTTGACAATGAATACATCATTCAATATTTTCAAAATATGAAACCACGAAAAGTTTTATTATCAAAGAAAAAGATTATTTAGATTGTAATAATTTATAACATTTGATATATATAATTAATTATTTTGAAATTATAAATATGCATAAGTTTATTATAATTTATTATTTTTTTAATAGTATATAACTTGTTTTCTATATGAAAATCCTAACCACGTCACTACACACATGGATCTTTATCATTTTCAATCTCTAGTGTTATTTTTGGACTCGTTACCACCAAAACTTTAAAGTTATACTAAGAAAATGAAATTCTTTAGATCAGAAAGGCTTAGACAAAGAGTAATGTATTTATAGATGCTCCAATTGCTAGCGCACAAATTACTTGCATTGTCCTTAAATAATACTGCAACTAATAAGTCCTAGAAACTCATATAAGTTCTTATACATGTATCGGTTAGGCCGTCACCAAGCATGAAGCCCTCTTTAGCCTTTGAATTTTTAATGGGTAAATTCAAGTTGGAGTCGGGTTGGAGTTGGACTGATTCAGATTCATTTGGATTCATGGAATTGGGTTAATTATAATCAACTAGGTCTTTTCTTGCAAGTTGCATATCATACATAGGTGCAATATGCAAATCTTGTGTTTTGAAAATTTTTTTTGCACTGTTTATATATATATATATATATATATATATATATATATATATATATAGAAGAAGATAATTTTATTGCTGCTAAAACAAATACACCTAGGACAGTGCTCACAAGGGAGCACCCCCCATACATGTTACATCAGACTCAATATTGTAAAGAATATCAATATTTGAAGTACAAAGCCCCTCAAAAATATGTCTATTTATTTCTCTCCAGACATGCCAAACCGCAGAAGCTAGCCGAGAGCAGGCCATCTAAAACCATACCGCCCCACGAGTCCGTAGTCCCCTGATCCTGAGGACAACTGAATTAATATCATGGCCATTGCTCCCTTGTACTTTCAGCAATAATTCCTGCTGTCGCCAAATCTCCCATGTATTTGGACATTCGAAGTATAGATGTCCCATGGATTCATTCGGATGCCAACATAAAACGCACCCCAAGTCAGAGGTTTGGACTCCAAATCTAGCTAGTCGGTTCCGAGTTAGCAATCTCCTTAATAGTAGTTTGTAAATACAATACTGCATTTTCTGGCAACCCTTTTGCTCCAGATGATGTCGAAGCATGGCATACGGATACGAAAAGGAACAAGTTTGGTGCGAGAAGTCGAACATGGTGGTTCAAAATTTTTGATGGATTCAGGATAAAATGACGGAGTATAGGAAGACAATTTCAGTGAGCGCAGTTCGTCAATTAGTGGCTTGAATAGATAGTCGGACTCTAGGTTGTTAGACGGCTTTTGGTAGCAGATGTGTTAGCGGTAGTGCATGAAGTGCTCAGATTCATATGTGCGTTCAGATTGGATTGTTGAGTTATGTTTCAGATTTGTAGAGGAGATATAGCATGGTTCGTAGTAACTATCCAGCGTTATGACTTTTGAACATAGCTTCAGGACATATGACCCTAGCGACTTGATCACCAAATCAAAATGAATGTTGTAGACCATAGAATGACCCTTGCGGCGGCACATTTGGGAATGCGTCAAAGGAGGATATTGAGTGGTGTACGTTGAAGATAGTCTGGGCGACTGAGCGTTGGATTTGAGAGATCATTGGGATAGCCTTCAGCTGAAGATATAGCCATAAGATCGAAGCGATGGTAAAAATGGCCTAAGTCAACTGATGAGATTCAGAGTCGTAAATTATTGAAGATAGCATCGCATCTGACTCGTCGTGTTCTAGAAGGAAATAACATTCATATGAATTAACGACTGTGTATCTATCTACAAGAAGTTAATGTCGCGGCTCGCTTCCGCTCAAATCCTTGCACTTTCGGAAGGGACAGGTGTACCTCAGATCTACAAAATCAAATCGGACTTTGTTTGTGGCACGTGCTCATACAGCGGGCGAAGGTGATATCCAGGTGCTTCGAGGTAGTAGAAGCGGCATAAGAAGAATATTCTATACGCGACTTAGAAATTGTGGCTATTGTGTCCACATTAAAATCATGGCGACACTATCTATGGCGTGGCGGTAAAATTTTCGTGGATCATAAGAACCTTGTCACTACCACATTCTGAAAACAGGGGTATTTTCGAATTTTTACAATATTTAATATTATTGTAGTTATGATTAATTAATTGCATGAATAATATATATTTAAATTAAATAACTGTGTGATGTGTACTTTAATATATTATATTATAGACAGTGTTCATTGTGTTTGTGATAGCAGACTAGACCTAGTAACCAGTAGATGAGCACCTGTCAGAATTTATGGAATTTTGAGGTTAATTGTTTTATTTTAGAATTAATTTATTGGAGGTGTAATTAATTACTGTATTTTATTTAATATTTTGCGCTTTGCCTTTGCTTCGATATTTGGAGCACTATCCAGACTTTTGTCTTCCAACAAAATTCACAATCTTGTCCTAGACATGCCCGTCTTCCATTCTGCTATTTTTACAACTCATAATTTTGCTCCCTGTACATTGTTTCTGGCCGCACAAAAATCGTCGCGGACGTTATTTATAAATTCCTATTTCTGTATCGTTGTGCGTTCCAATCGAAAATTGGAGGCCATCTTGACCTATTTTTCGTGCGGCCCAAATTAGGGTAATATTCTGTTCTGAGTCTTCTTCAATATTGGTATTGATGACTTGATCTGATTTTGACCCCAAGTACTCCTAATTAATTGTTGAACACAACTTGCATTTATTTCTATTTAATTTGAGGATACCATTTTATCTGATTTTAAAATCCCAAATTAATTCCAGTGCCCTGCAAATTCAGCCCATACCCATCTTACAGTGCCCCCTGACCCTACAAAACATCGGACCCCGAATCGCCCGCCCAATTTTCGTCATTTCATGTGTTTGTGCAATTTCTCGAATTTAAGGGGCTAAGTTGCAATTATTTAATTGTAGGTGCCAACACCTAATTATTTTTAATCAATGAGGGAATCCAATATTTTAATTTAACTCTCACCCTCAAATCCCCCATGAATTATTTCTCTTGACAAATCTGGACCACCCATTTAATTGGGTGCATCCTCACCATTGGATTCATCAACCCTCATCCTATTTAATGATATGTCTACATCCTAAACCCTAATCCCTATGCAACCTAGAAACCACCACCCTCACAAGCCTCCTCTCCTCTCCCCAACGTAGGATTTTCCTACTCTTCTCCTTCTTCCTTTCTTCTTCTATTTTCTTCTCTTCTTCTCCTTCTTTTCTTCTTCTTCCTTCTCCATTACTTTTTGAAATTCAAAAAAATCAGAAAGAGGGGGAAACTCACCCTCTTCAACCCCATATACTGTACCCCGACCCGGCCATACTCCGGCCTGTTCAGCCGACACCCGCGGAACCCCGGCGGCCAACTCCTCTGGCCGGCGTCCGCTGCTACCGCCGAAGCCCGCTGCACCCGCGGCGGCTACCCCCTGCTCGGTCCGGCGCCGAGTCCCTGTTCCGGCGTCCACTGCTCCCCTTCCACTGCTACTCCCCCTCACGTGCGTCCAGCCCGGCGGCTCCCCGGCGACCCGCAGTGAGCTCCGGTCCGGCGGCTGCTGTCTCCTCCCTTTCCTCCGCTCCTGTCCTCCCATGTCCTCCCCTGGCCGACCCCCTCAGTCCGGCGCCGGCGTCCCCTGCTCCCCCTCTGCTGCTGCTCCACCTCCACCATCGACACCATTCCCTCCGGCGGCCAGTGCTCCGGCCGGCAACACAGTGAGCCCTTCTTCTTCTCCCCTTCTTTCTCTTTATATATATATATATATATATATATATATATATATATATATATATATATATATATGTATATACATATGTATATACATGTTTACATATATAATTAATGTATATAAATATACATGTATGTATATATCTAATTAATATGTATATTAATGTGTATATAGTATTATTTTATTAATTGTTTAATTAGTATATATAATATTGGATATGTATAAAAATATATTTTGTATATGCTATATATATATTTTTAAATAGAAAATGGAAATACATGAATAAATGTATATTTGTAAATGTACGTATTTAAAATAAATATGTATAGTAATTATTTTTAATTAATTGCATGTAAATAACTTGTAAAATATATTAGTGTATATATATAACTATGTATAGGTATTTGTGTATATATTGACAAATGTATATATATATATATCTAATGTATATATATATAAATGTTTTGTTTATATATTTAAATTAATGTGGTAATTAGTATATGTAATTAATTTAATTTGTATATATATTGTAAAGTATTTATATATCTAGTTAATGTGAAATTAGCATATGTATAATTAGTGTAATTAATTTGTAAATATATATATAATAAATGTAAGGTATTTTATGTATTTAAATGAATGGTATAAATACGTATTTAATTTAATGTTAGTAGTATATGTATTAGTATATATTATTTAATGTGTAGGTATTTAACGTATACATATTAAATAATATTTTGGTATATGTATTATTTTTGGTAAAATGTATAAATATGTAAATGTATGTTATTTATTTATTAGTAATAAATTGTATGAGTATAGTATAAATTCTATAATTAAGTTTAGCATATATATATATATATTTTGTATATATATATATATATACTTGATATAATTTCATATATATATATTTGTACATGTATTGTTATTTATGAATAAAATGTTTAAATACATGTACTATCATGGTATATATATATTTTGTATATGTGGGGATTTTGGTGCAAGTATGTATACAGTATAATTATTATTTTGGTATACAAATACATATGTGTATATATATTTGTATGGGTATACTTATTAAAACGTATTTTGGTATTAGTATTTAATAAAAACGTAATTTGGGATAAATGAACAAATATGTAAATAACCGTATTTTGGTATCAATGTATATATGTAGAGTTATATTTTCATATTGGTATACATTTTGCATAAAACCTTAGCATATTTTAATATATATACATATATATAATTGTATTTAATTTGAGATGTTGTATATACATACAGGTATTAGTTTTGTTTAAAGTGTATATATTTTACTTACATCTATTATTGTAATTAAGGGATATAGATATAGTTGGCCTATCTAGTAGATGACCCCTACCGTACCTAGCGTAGCCCTAAGGCCAGTGTATTTCTATTGTGTGTTAGGACAGCTTCTGATACAAATGTCATATTGTGATGTGTTTATAGGACTGTTGGTTTTACCCAGGGGATACTCTGGAACAGGACATCCATAAATACCAGCTAAGGACCCGAGGCAAGTACATTCTCTGATAATTTCCAATTCTTGATAATTGCTATAAGTTCAATGATCTTGAAATGTTACAACTGAATCTTTGACACTGTGTTACACGGACTAGTATAGCTTGGATCTGCAGTCATGAGATGTTACCTTGATTATCGTATTGACATTGTACACGACATGTATATTTAGACATTGTACATGATAGACTTGACTTGCTCGTGTATCGTGACGTGTCATGGTTGGATCCACAGTACTAGTTGGGGGCGGGGAAGTAGTTAGTAAGAAATGTGATCATAACCTCTTATTGTAGTATATAAAATTGTAAGTGTTAATCATGCTCTTCACCCATGATTAGCCAGGCCCTGTAGCTACTGTACATGTTCCCAAGCCGATCACATTTTGAAACTACTATTTCAAACACCTAGAATAGATTACAGTTCTCTATCTTTAATCATATACTACATCACCCGTATATGATACTGTACCTTGTTCTTCCATTTTTATACATGCACTGACTGTATCATATTGCCTATTGCCTGTCTCTTTATATTGCCTGTCTCTCTTAAACTGTCATTACATTTTCTTCTCAGTAGCTAGCATAACATGTTTTATTGTATTATAGACATTATCAATTAATGGAACTGTTATTTGAGATTGTGCTTTGCTCCTTCCTGACTGGAAATATTTTTCCAGACTATGCCTTAGAGGACCGCTGTCCGACACTTATGGTGAGTAGCTGCAGACTTGGTAGTAGTTGTGATTCCAGGAGGTCTAGCTGGAAATTACTATTATTGTTAGTTCTTAAGTAGACTATTTGGTACCGGATTTGTCTCCGGCATTTTGATGATTCTTGGATATTGTTAAGTTAAGTTTTCTTGTGGACTTGTGTTGTGTTAGATTTTAATTTCTGTTTCGAAATCTTATCGTGCTGTGATCCTGTGATTGAGTATATGTTCATCTATTTGTGACATCCGTGCCTCCTAATGGAGATTGGATATTTGCGTGACATTAGTTAGATAGTATCAATACCTAGACAGCGTTCTACCGCCGATGCTGCGGCGTAGGCTGGACGTACCCACGCATTCGTGCCCCTAAACCGGGTGCGGGTCGTGACAAACCTCAAATAGGTGTTCACCCAGAGAGGAATTGAGGGAGAGGTGTTGGGCCGAACTGATCTAGGAGTTGAGTACGATGTTTGAGTAAGTCGCTTAGCTGGAGTAGTATTAGATGTGATGATCGTTCGGAGCATGAAGATGATATTTAAGATGGTGTGTGCGGGATATGGTGCGATTGAAGTCAAGTTAGAGATTTGTTGGTTGAGCTCGGATGATGCAAACGAGAATTCAAACATAGTTGGATGATAGGGCCTGGAAGAATACTTGTTGCGCTTGGACGCGCAAGGACTTAAAGTGTGCGTGGTTTGGGCTATCACTAGAGAATGGATTTGAGTCTGAACATGAACTGAATTGGGTCAGGTGGAGAGATCGTTAGTAGAAAATTATTGTATATGAGAATAGCCTGTACGGATGTGTTGTGGGATGGATGTTAGGATTGGTTTAATCGAGAGTGAAATAATGAATGTCTCGGACATGAAAATACCCTTGTTACTTGTCCAAATTTGCTATCGCTAATATTGGCTGAAATGCATGTATTTCGGGGACGCCTTAAATGTGTATGATCCAAACAAAGCGATATGTTAAATTCGAATTGAGCTGCAAGGAGGATGTGGAAATATGGAATTGGTGTGCAAGCACTCAGCGCAAAGCGAGATGATGAGTCAGGATCATGGACGTGTGAGTTACTTGGAGCAGAGTTTATGATATGGGCAAGCGACATACGAGAAATGAATGAGTACTGGTTTGGTTCGAGGACGAACCTTATTCTAAGTGGTATATTATATAATACCCTGCATCCGCATGGTGTATTACGCTCAGTCGGAATGAAATGAGGCAAATGTTTGGTTGTATTTCATTGAGTTGGATTTGGAAGCAAGTGTTGATTTAAGTTGGTTTCATGTGCAGATCGCAAGCGGAGTTCAGTGGGATCAGAGTAGCGCCTCGCAACGGGCTGAGGCATAGAAGACGCGGATGTAATTAGTGTGTTCGTTCAGAGCAAGTGTAGAGATAGCAGAATTTGGAGAAATAATGCCATCTTTCTTAGTCCTATCGAGTCGGATGATTTGGAGAGCACTACCTGCTCGCACGGTCATACCAATTGAGTAGATCGTACTTCACATCGGACCACAGATTCAAGGAATCGGCCGTATCGACAAGGCATAATGCTTAGCTGATTTAGACTTGGTGAGTGGGCTCTGTCCTTTCTTCTCTACTCCTTCATGCCTAATAAATGGAACACACATAATAGCTTGAGCACTTTGCCTGGATCATGGAAAATATTGCACTGTGGCGTGCATAGAGTGTGCGTCATTTGGAAGGATAGAAGTTGGGGCTTGAGTTGATCGGTATGGTTGGAACATCGGAAACGGTTATGTACTGACCCTTGTTTGTGGGCATATCTTTCAGGACACAGGCGTAGTGGCTCAGCTTGGATATACGGGATATGATGTATTGAACGGTAAGTATCTTTGTGGGCAAGTAATAGCAAGAGTATTGTAAGCCATTATGGCATTCTCCTTTTTGGCATATTCATTTAGACCCTTCGAGAGCTTCGTTGCGTATACTCTGATATGTGCTTGGTACACAATACTTGACTTTCGCTGCAACTTGGTCGTTTCAATGATAACCATGATGTTTGACATCATCGCCTTGTGCGAGCACAACTCCAGGCTCGCACGGCATCACGTCCTGATGAGAACGACAGTCCTGCGGGAGCGCTACAACATGGTGATTCATGTTTAGCGGGGACGATTGAACTTGCGGGGAATTGGGACATAACATATAGAGTCGCCCTGTAGGAGATTTCAGGCAAGTTGCAAGTTTGCTACCTTCTTCATGACCTCAATAGAGTGAAGGCTGGCCCCTCCTTCATCTCTTGGCCGATAGAGTGTCGACCACGAGGCAGCAGCATCAGGAGGGAGTGGAGGCAGCAGCTTCAGACCGGGAAGCCATCAGGGTGGGAGAGGAGATGGCAGCGGCGGATTGGTGTGTGTCGGGGTGGAGGTATATGAACCCTACCTCCACACACATATTAGCCAATAATAATAATAATAATAATAATAATTTAAGATATATACGCACCCATCGTCGGTGGTGGGTAGCCTGCTCGGGATAGGAGTCGAGTTGCTCGGTCACCTCCAACGTGAACATGTAACCTTTACAAGCACCTTCCTGATAGCTCTGTTTGCTCTTGCTTCTCAACTCCCAAGTCCCCAAATTTTCCTACACAATATATAGAAACAAAATAAAATGTTACCATGATATATTGATGCTTCTACAACATTGATTCACAAATATTGCTCAATGTTACCATGATATATTGATGCTTCTACAACATTGATTCACAAATATTGCTCAAATATAAGAATTTTATGTGAAAATTAGTTAGTCACATGGGGATATATGTATACTCTCCACCAATATGCTAATGAGCTAGCTAGCTAACTCCAGGTACATAATAAAAATGATGCACTTGGCTGAAAGAAAGAAACATAAGATATATATATACTACAACATATTAGGAAGTTGAAGTTATTGAGGCTAGCTTACTCTAATATTTCCTCTCACTCCTGCTTCCTCCAGAGTCTCGCGGCATGCTGCCTCTTCTACGGTTTCATCGTTCTCCCATCCACCCTGCCATCAGAAATTACCTACAAGTTAATATCAAAAGGCTTGTATCTAGCTATAAAAAATTATTGTATGTGTCGACCTCACTACATCTTTCCTTCCTTTCCTTTCCTTTCCTTTCCCTTCCCCAACTGTTAGACTGTACGAGGATGGATGTGTGCATTCTAATGATTTGCATAGAAGGTGCACAGTGAAACATAGAATAATTTCTCTCCCCACGCCCGCCACGCTGGAGAGAGAGAGAGAGAGAGAGAGAGGAGAGAGAGAGAGAGTGAGTGAGTGAGTTACCTTGGGGAAGACGAGGTCATCGCGCTTCGGCGTAGATATCATGAGAATTTCCAGGCCGTCGAGGAAACTCCTGCTCTGGTTCTTCTCCACGCCTGCTTTTAATCTGTAAGGTATAACCCTGATATATAGGAACACAATTTAAGTACAAAGAAAAAGATCGAAAAAGAAAAGTAAAGGTTGTTTTCACATCAAAAGAATCACAGAGAATGCGTGTCTGGACTTCTTCTTCTATCGAGTCAGTCGACATAAATTTACAACAATATCATCTAAAGAAGAAAACCATGAGAAACCTAGCCAGCAAAGCTTAGCATCTTCTAAATTGGACTGGTCACCCCTTAACAAATTGAACAAGAAGCCAAGATAAACGAGAACAGTTAGCAAATTAAGGAGATGTTGCCCGCCAGGCTAATTTATTTATTTGTGAATTTGATAAACCCAACTTTTGTAAGGAAATATTCAACTGTACAACATCGATTCCAGTACAAAACCAGTAAAGAAAGCATTCAATTTAATTAAATACAACTTCAAGAACTATTTAGCCCCGAAAAAGAAAAGAAAAAGATTCTACGTACCCAGCAACGAGCCGGAAGTTGCCTTCGTATCGCTGCTTCTCGCGCCCGACTCTAGCTTGAATAGCTGTCGCCATGGTCCAAATTTGAAAAGCTCAAATTTAGCAAGCTACGAAAGATCCTGAATATATCTCTAGGACGAGAGCTTTTCCGAAAGTAGCGCAAAAACTCGAGCTCTCGTTCACCTTAAAAACTGTCCAAAGTCTTGAGAATATTACGTCTACCGTCGAGAAGACTTCGAACGACCATAACTATTTGTTTTGAAAAAAAAATTCATCAAACAATAAGTCGATTTGTATGTTTTCGACAAGAGTAACACAATTCGTGTAGAAAAAATTTTCATTCGAAATAAGACGTACATGTTACAGGTAAAAATATAAAATATAAAACTTTAAAGTGTCGTAACTTTTGACTGGGAGATCGAAACAAAGTCCAGTTTGTACCAAAATGACCGTATAGAAAAGTACTTCAGGATAAACCATTTCACAGTTTGACGAACTTCCAAAAATTTTAGAATCGCAAAAAAATGATATTTCGACCTCCAAATTTTACTTTCTGTAATTTTATATTTAATTTTTTTACAGAAAATTTACTATACCGATAATAAATTTATATTAATTAAATATAACGATAGAAATTTGAAATTTTTTAAAGTTTTGATACATATCGAAATTTTGGAGAACTTGATTTTCGCCAACTGGGTTGGCGAAAATTCGACTTTTGGGTGAAAATAGACAGATTTTCGTCAACTGAGTTGGCAAAAATTTGGGAGCCGGCGTTACCAACTATTCGCATATCTTGACAACTCCATCAACATCGATGCCATCTCAAGTGGAGGACAATCAAGGAGGTGGTGATGATGCAGTCCCAGTGGACGACCCGTTGCGCATAATGGTTGGCAATTTTTGGCTGCTATGCAACGATGATCGACTCCTCCGAACCCTCCCTTACTTATTTCTGGAGATTATAGTCAGGGTCTTGTTGCACAACAAGCACGCTCCCTAGGAATTTACCTCAGTTTGGTATCAAGATGATAATCTGCCACTGCAAGATGACGATGTCCCTTCTCAGGCGACGGTCGGTGCGAGCACCTCTCAATGGGATGGTGCGGGCACTTCTCAGTGGGCTGGTACGGACACTACTCATTGGCCTGACTGGGGCACTTCTCAGACGATGGCCGGTGCGAGCACTACTCAGTGGGATAATGTGGGCACTTCTCAGTGGGCTGGAGCAGGCACTTCTCATAGGCCTGAGTGGGGCACTTCTCAGGCGACGGCCGGTGCGGGCTCTTCTCAGTAGGCTGGTGCTGGCACTACTCATTGGCCTGACTGGGGCACTTCTCAGACGACGGCCGGTGCGAGCACTACTCAATGGGATAATGTGGGCACTTCTCAGTGGGCTGGAGCGGGCACTTCTCATAGGCCTGAGTAGGGCACTTCTCAGGCGACGGCTGGTGCGGGCTCTTCTCAGTGGGCTGGTGCAGGCACTTCTCATAGGTCTGAGTGGGACACTTCCCAGGCGACGGCCGGTACGGGCACTTCTCAGTGGCCCCCGAGGGAGATTCTCAGTGGGCCCCTGAAGGAGATTCTCAGTGGGATAGCCTATTCGCCCCCGACGTTACCACCTATTCGCATATCTTGACAACTCCATCAGCACCGATGCCATCTCAAGTGGAGGACAGCCAAGGAGGTAGTGATGATGCGGCCCCGGAAAATACACGAGAAAAGTGGGACCGACTCAATCTAAGAGAGATTGAGCATCCAAACTATCGAGAATTAGCCAAGAGAGGTCGATAAAATTGTTATATCAGTTACTATTAACATACAGACTTACTATTAACATACCTATAAAATAAACCTACAAAAAAAAAAATCATAAAGAAAAAATAATACAAATAAAACCCAAAAATAAAAACCAAACAAACCCCTAAACAAAAAAATAAATAAAAAAAATCACAAAAAAAAAAATCAAGGACCCAATTTTCGCCAACTGACACTACCAGAAAAAGTCAAATTAGCGACGTCTAAAAACGTCGCTAAATAACCAAAAATCGTCGCTAATTTGGTTTAGCGACGTTATTAGCGACGTTTTAAAGCAGTCAGAAAAAACCAAGTCGTTAAAACAAAAAATGTCGCTAAACGTCGCTATGCCGACGTTTTTTTAGCGACTTTAACGTGTCGCTAAATTTAGCGACGCCGCGTCACTACATAGCGACGTGTATTAAAGTAGCTAAACGTCGCTGATTAGCGACTTATATAGCGACGTTACACCGACGTCATTAATGACCTGACAATACTGCCATGTCAGCAATTTGCGACGTACAGCGACATTTTTAGCGACGTCATTAGCGACGTAATTAGCGACTGTTTACAGCATCGCTAATTAGCGACGTATTTAGCGACTAAGGATAACGTCGCTAAACGTCGCTAAACGTCGCTAGAAACGTCGCTAATTTTAAAAAAAAATAAAAAAAATATTGCATTTCTGGATTTACCAACCCCCTTGGGTTCAGTTATTAAATATATCATGATCGATACAGAAATAGATCGAGTCATCTGTTTCTTTACCCAAGAAAAAGTATTTCTATTTTGCATGGTACAATCATTGATCCCTGTAAACCCTCTGAATTTTCAAATTATTAAATCTTGGATTTTCCCAATTTTCTGGAATTTTCTGGGAATTTTTCTGTAATTAAAATCAGGGTTTTTAATTACTAAATGATTTTTAATTGTTAATAAATAATATTAAAATATTATGAAAATAATATTTTTGGGTGTAAAATGGAAAACTGGACTTAGGGTAATTTTTCTGGAATTTATCGGGCCCCGGACCTATTTTTTAAATCACCTAAAACTATTTATTTAATTACTGATTTATTTATTAATTATTATTATTATTATTATTATTATTATATATATTTATATTTAAATTTTCGGCCCGCGGCCCATTGGGCCGGCCCGGCCCAGTCCCCCACGGCCCGTCACCCTTAGCGGGTCGGGTCGGGTCCGCTTGAACCCGACCCGCCCGGACCCCGACCCGCTCCCCAGCCCTTCCCCCACGACCCGTTCCCTCCCCGCGTCCGGCGCCGCCGCCCGCGGACGCCGCCGCCCGCCTCGGCCGCTCCTCCACGACCCGGCCACCTCCCCGCTCGTCTCGGCCTCTGCAACCGCCACCGCCTCCGCCCTATTTAACCTCCCCCTCTCTCCCTCCGGACACCACGATCCGCCACCGCCACCGCGCTCCCCTCCGCCGCACGCCGCCACGGCCACCTCGCCCTTTCCACCACCGCCGCCGTCGCCTCTCCCCCGTCCTCCGCCTGCCAGCCGGCCATCGACGACGACTCAGCCCTTTCCCCTCAGCCGCGGCAGCCAGCAGCAGCTGCTCGTCCCCGCCGCCGGCCGCCTGCCGCACGCCGCTGCCCCCGCCAGCGAGCACGGCCGCCTCCGGCGAAGCCCCCGACCGCCTCCAGCCTCCCTCCGGCGAGCCGCCGGCCGCCGCAGACGAAACCCTAACCCTAAATCCCCTTTTCTTCGTGTCGTGTCCGACACGACACGGACACGGTTCGACCCTGTTTTCGGGTCCCCTTCAGGTACGTGTAACTTTTGACTCGTAGCTCCGTTTTCAATTCCGCAAATTGCGTTATGAAGCCTGTATGACCCTCTCGGTGTCCGGACAAACTGTTCGGGGCATCGCGTCCTGTGGTGATCGTGCACCGCGATCCAAAAACAGGAAAAACCAGACCCTGTTTCACCCCGGAACTGAGTACGTCCCGCCAAACGGGACGACTTGGTCGCGCGCGGTCTTCACAGATACGTGCGCAGCGTCGATACGGACGTGTGAGGTTTCGCGGAAGCTGATTCGGGTGTGCGTGCACACCGGAATCAACGCGTATCCGCGGACATCGCCCCGTATCCGCCTTTTCTGCAATTCACCCTAACTTCGTGCACACACGTCGGATCGAGATGAAACTTGCGCCATCGGACTCGTAGCGATACGCTGGTCCTGTGGGTCAAGTTTGGTTCGATTCTGAGAACGTTGACGAAATCGCGTGTCGTGGGCCCCACAGGCCCCGCTCGACGGGCGATTTCGTGATCGGCTCATCGGAATCCAAATCTGGAAATTCCGTTGGGTTCGTATCAGCGTTCCTGACCTGTTGACACTAAGTTTGGTGAATTTGGAGACCGTTGACCCGGACACGTTTTTCGGTGCAAAGCGGGCCCAACGGCGGACCCCGTTTTGACCCGAAACTGCCGTTTTTGCCCTTGTCTCCAAATTGGACCCAAGGATAGGCGTTTCTAGCTATTTGACATCTTCTGAGCGTGATGGTAATGTTTATTTCAGCTTTTGGACTCATCTCTGGAACTTCCCCTAGAACCAATTGATCGGATCCAAACAACAGGCAAGTACCTGCACTTCAAGTTTAATCTTTATATTGTGATAATTAGTTTCCTTGCTCTACTAGTACCCTTGCTGATTACACGAAGTGTTAGAATACTGTATTTCATGTCTTGAATATTGGAATTCGTGTCTTGTTTTTCGTGTCGGGTGGGAGAATACTGAAAGGCATGTAGTTTACCCTTCCCCTTTTCGTGAATAATAGCTGTTGGTACACGACTGTCCATCAGCCGGATCTCGATTGTTCGTGAATAATAGCCGTCTATGACGGCCGGATTAGCCTTATAAACCCCTGCATGCCAACTAGGTATTCTAAATACACAAGTTCACACACATAGTTCTTGTCTTGTTGCAGTTCCTGTTGCCTTGTCACAGTTACATTTTTCCTGATTTACTCATGCCCTGGTTTATAGCGATTAATCCTGTTTTACCTATAGTCCTGATTATAGTATTGTTTCTCAATTATTTATATTACTTATTAAGCATACTCTAATCATGATACTTAATCTGTCTTTCCTACTTGTCACCAATATTTAGTTTAATCTTGTTGTGCATTGTGTACTTTGCTCCTTTCCTGACTGGATCTGTTGTTTAGGTGATGATGAGAACTTTGCCCTACCTTATGGTCCCTATGAGGGTACAGATGATACTTCTGAGGAGCCCGTTCCTACTCAGGAGACTACCCTTGAGGAGTAGCAGCCAGTTAGCTAGTATTTCTTTTCAGCACAGTAATCGGGTTTGTCCCCGATTTATCTTCTGTTCATGTATAAACTGTGGATCTGTTATCACAATTTGTTTTATAAATCAGCATTCCTATTTCCTGTTAATTTCCTTGTCTATTTACTTTATTGTGGATGAGATAGATTTAAATTACCTGTGAGTAAGACCTAGACAGCGTACTACCGCCGATTCTGCGGCGTAGGCTGGACGTGCCCACGCACTCGTGCCCGAATATCCGGGTGCGGGTCGTGACACGTTTTAGTGGTGGCCCATGCAGGTCAAACGACTAAATTGATTCGGTTTTAACTTAGGGACCGAACAGGCCTGCAATAAGATTGAGGATTTTAGGAAAAGCTCATCCACTTGATTGAATCGTTCTTGATATTCACATCGGCTTCGAATCATTTTATTGACTTGCATCCTGCCTTGATTCCTGTGCGCCTTATCGTTTATTTTTGGATGCAGAGTAAAGGATCTACCAGCAAGCGACGAGGTTCCTACAAGATCACCACGAGATGCTCTACCAGCATAACCGTGGAGAACGCGCAGACTCTTGGAGCAGCTAATGCGCGTAAGTGATTTCTTTTAGCCGCCTTTCTATTATTGTTTAGCTCGCGCCTATTGGTTCGTGACCTCAGCCCCAACCTAGAAAATTTTAAACTTGCTAATAACCTGCTATGCTTTTATAACTGATAACTGTAGAGTTTGTAGAATCTTTTGTTTTGTGCTTATTGTAGGTTGTTTTGTGTTGTTTTAAAATAATTTGTACCTTCTCTTCATCATCATCTAGCGCACTTAATTTTGATGTACACGACTTATGCTGCTATTCTATAGCCTAGTTTTGCAAGCTTACTCCTTATCGAGCTTGTTCATGACATATGTATTAGTGGGTCGACACACTAATACGATTGTCTATTCAGAATCAGTGTATTACGGTCTGATCAGCCTTAGTACATTTTGATTCGCCCTTCGCACTACTTTACGTGGATTGAGATATACAGTTGACTAGTATATCTGCCCTAGACATGTCTGAGTATAACTGTATTAATACGAGCATGTGAATAGGAATTTCCAAGATAGGATTTCAATCCACAAATCGCTTGACAATTCCCACTTGAATTCTTTAAACTCCTTGATCCCGATGCCTCTGTTCTATCACCTCACCCTTGAACTCTTTATTATTGATCTTCGTTTTCCCTTATTTCGGAAAGACGAAATCTCGTGCATGGTATAAGTTAGTACATAGATAGTACTAGATATGCCACATAAGCCGATCACATACTTGAGGATTAAACTTTCGTAATTAAGGACATATCATATGTGATATGATCGGCGTTGAAATTCGAGGATTGAATGAGATAAGTAAACATATTAAGGAATATTTCTCTTAAGGCATATAGTCTTTGGTGATGTATGGGTAAAATTCTAAGTTGGGTAGCAGTGCAATTGTCAACTCAAGATAAATTCTTTAAAATTGTGACCGAGAAGATTAGATTGGAAGAGGTTCAAGCTATTCTCATTTTGAAAATTTAAAGGAGTGACTAAGATGATTAATGAATTGATATCAATAGTTATATCTCAAGTAACACGATTTAGATCTTGAAATAATGAAGGAAAAATCGTCAATTTGAATTTAGAGGATATTATGATTTAGACTTAAACATTGGTGAACTACATTTAAATTATTTTTTTTCAATTTGATGATTTGACTTAAGAATTAAAATTGGATGGTTGGACTACCTAGTTAGAATATTGAGGATGTGATTGGAATTTAAAGAGTTGAAGCATACAATTGTGAAGAGGAATATTGTCGGACTTGAATCACTTCTAGAGGAATTTATGATAACTAGAGGCAAAGTCAGGTGCAAATCTTGAAAATGCTATATGGACTTAATCTAAAATTTGCCTGCGGTAATTGGAGGAAGTAAGAAGTAATAAACATAGGTTAACATTCTGATTGGAACAAGTAGTCACCTTAATCATGAAGTGATTGCAGTGGACATGATTCGGATTTTAATTATCGCAAGGAGATTGCGATGGACTTGCCTTATGTACATGAAGGGTTAACAGAGTATGGCTTAAGTTTTAAATTTCGAGGACGAAATTTTTGTAAGTTGGGTAGGTTGTAAACCCCCTGAATTTTCAAATTATTAAATCTTGGATTTTCCCAATTTTCTGGAATTTTCTGGGAATTTTTCTGTAATTAAAATCAGGGTTTTTAATTACTAAATGATTTTTAATTGTTAATAAATAATATTAAAATATTATGAAAATAATATTTTTGGGTGTAAAATGGAAAACTGGACTTAGGGTAATTTTTCTGGAATTTATCGGGCCCCGGACCTATTTTTTAAATCACCTAAAACTATTTATTTAATTACTGATTTATTTATTAATTATTATTATTATTATTATTATTATTTATATTTAAATTTTCGGCCCGCGGCCCATTGGGCCGGCCCGGCCCAGTCCCCCACGGCCCGTCACCCTTAGCGGGTCGGGTCGGGTCCGCTTGAACCCGACCCGCCCGGACCCCGACCCGCTCCCCAGCCCTTCCCCCACGACCCGTTCCCTCCCCGCGTCCGGCGCCGCCGCCCGCGGACGCCGCCGCCCGCCTCGGCCGCTCCTCCACGACCCGGCCACCTCCCCGCTCGTCTCGGCCTCTGCAACCGCCACCGCCTCCGCCCTATTTAACCTCCCCCTCTCTCCCTCCGGACACCACGATCCGCCACCGCCACCGCGCTCCCCTCCGCCGCACGCCGCCACGGCCACCTCGCCCTTTCCACCACCGCCGCCGTCGCCTCTCCCCCGTCCTCCGCCTGCCAGCCGGCCATCGACGACGACTCAGCCCTTTCCCCTCAGCCGCGGCAGCCAGCAGCAGCTGCTCGTCCCCGCCGCCGGCCGCCTGCCGCACGCCGCTGCCCCCGCCAGCGAGCACGGCCGCCTCCGGCGAAGCCCCCGACCGCCTCCAGCCTCCCTCCGGCGAGCCGCCGGCCGCCGCAGACGAAACCCTAACCCTAAATCCCCTTTTCTTCGTGTCGTGTCCGACACGACACGGACACGGTTCGACCCTGTTTTCGGGTCCCCTTCAGGTACGTGTAACTTTTGACTCGTAGCTCCGTTTTCAATTCCGCAAATTGCGTTATGAAGCCTGTATGACCCTCTCGGTGTCCGGACAAACTGTTCGGGGCATCGCGTCCTGTGGTGATCGTGCACCGCGATCCAAAAACAGGAAAAACCAGACCCTGTTTCACCCCGGAACTGAGTACGTCCCGCCAAACGGGACGACTTGGTCGCGCGCGGTCTTCACAGATACGTGCGCAGCGTCGATACGGACGTGTGAGGTTTCGCGGAAGCTGATTCGGGTGTGCGTGCACACCGGAATCAACGCGTATCCGCGGACATCGCCCCGTATCCGCCTTTTCTGCAATTCACCCTAACTTCGTGCACACACGTCGGATCGAGATGAAACTTGCGCCATCGGACTCGTAGCGATACGCTGGTCCTGTGGGTCAAGTTTGGTTCGATTCTGAGAACGTTGACGAAATCGCGTGTCGTGGGCCCCACAGGCCCCGCTCGACGGGCGATTTCGTGATCGGCTCATCGGAATCCAAATCTGGAAATTCCGTTGGGTTCGTATCAGCGTTCCTGACCTGTTGACACTAAGTTTGGTGAATTTGGAGACCGTTGACCCGGACACGTTTTTCGGTGCAAAGCGGGCCCAACGGCGGACCCCGTTTTGACCCGAAACTGCCGTTTTTGCCCTTGTCTCCAAATTGGACCCAAGGATAGGCGTTTCTAGCTATTTGACATCTTCTGAGCGTGATGGTAATGTTTATTTCAGCTTTTGGACTCATCTCTGGAACTTCCCCTAGAACCAATTGATCGGATCCAAACAACAGGCAAGTACCTGCACTTCAAGTTTAATCTTTATATTGTGATAATTAGTTTCCTTGCTCTACTAGTACCCTTGCTGATTACACGAAGTGTTAGAATACTGTATTTCATGTCTTGAATATTGGAATTCGTGTCTTATTTTTCGTGTCGGGTGGGAGAATACTGAAAGGCATGTAGTTTACCCTTCCCCTTTTCGTGAATAATAGCTGTTGGTACACGACTGTCCATCAGCCGGATCTCGATTGTTCGTGAATAATAGCCGTCTATGACGGCCGGATTAGCCTTATAAACCCCTGCATGCCAACTAGGTATTCTAAATACACAAGTTCACACACATAGTTCTTGTCTTGTTGCAGTTCCTGTTGCCTTGTCACAGTTACATTTTTCCTGATTTACTCATGCCCTGGTTTATAGCGATTAATCCTGTTTTACCTATAGTCCTGATTATAGTATTGTTTCTCAATTATTTATATTACTTATTAAGCATACTCTAATCATGATACTTAATCTGTCTTTCCTACTTGTCACCAATATTTAGTTTAATCTTGTTGTGCATTGTGTACTTTGCTCCTTTCCTGACTGGATCTGTTGTTTAGGTGATGATGAGAACTTTGCCCTACCTTATGGTCCCTATGAGGGTACAGATGATACTTCTGAGGAGCCCGTTCCTACTCAGGAGACTACCCTTGAGGAGTAGCAGCCAGTTAGCTAGTATTTCTTTTCAGCACAGTAATCGGGTTTGTCCCCGATTTATCTTCTGTTCATGTATAAACTGTGGATCTGTTATCACAATTTGTTTTATAAATCAGCATTCCTATTTCCTGTTAATTTCCTTGTCTATTTACTTTATTGTGGATGAGATAGATTTAAATTACCTGTGAGTAAGACCTAGACAGCGTACTACCGCCGATTCTGCGGCGTAGGCTGGACGTGCCCACGCACTCGTGCCCGAATATCCGGGTGCGGGTCGTGACAATCCCGGATTTTCTACAATAAATTAGATAGGTAGCTAGTATAGTTCCCTATCCACGAATCTGCCATTGTACGAAAATAATTGTACTGGAATATAAGGTATTTGATGGTAGTAGAAATAATTGAATAAAGAACACAATAGCAGCACCAAGGGAAAAAATTCTAGTGCACTGGGTAAATACAGGCCAAGTATCAGTCATCAGTTGTAAACCAAAATATAAATAATATAATAAAATTTGAAGAAAAGAAAGCATCCAGCAAATCTCATCGTAAACGTAAAGAATATGGCAAATTTATATCCATACAATCGCATCCTAAATAATAAAAAAAATATAAATATCCAGTGACTAACAATACTACTGCGGATCTGTAGGATGCTGACCACCGGCACGTTTGAAGGATAAGAACTCCTCATACTCGTCCCGTGGAATCGACACCGATGTCGATGGAGAAGGCAGTGACGTCGGTGGAGTCTGTGTCGATGTAGGCGTACCAGGAGGCCGTGCCCGCTCCAAGTCTACGAGTCGCTGGTTGTAAGAATCCATGGTAAATAACAGCCTCGTACTGCTATGAACCATTGAATCCTGCATCATCGTCAGCCTCTCGTCAATTGATACTTGTGACGCCTGCAACTCCATGATGTTGCGGTCATTGGAGGCTCTAATATCATTTATCAAATCCCGGAGCTCCGTCATGCTGTGGTCGAGCATATCCAATCGTGCGATGAGCATCGGATCGTCCGTCTGCGGCTGGGACCGGGGCTGCTCCTCCATACTTCGCAGCAACTCGTCACGAAGAGATGCAATCTGACGGTCAACGGCCTCCTGGACGGCCTCCTGGACTCTGGCCGACGACTGCGAGGGCTGCGACTGCGAGGGCTGTGTGGAATGCGCAGCTGTCGGGGAGGCCCTAGATGATTGCGTCGCAACCAGGGCGCCATAGGAGCCCTTACCGTAGTACGTACCCCTCTGGAGACCACCAGCTGCGGTCACCCACAAGTCGTCAGCCGACGGAGCTGGAGCGGGCTGCGACGAAGTACCAGCCTCTCCAAGTGTAGGTGCACTAGCAGTCGCCCGCTCACGCAGCCTAAGATACTCGGCCTAGAAGGGTTTGGAAACTCGATAATTGCCTAACTTATATTAAAATTAACACAAAGTAAAGTAATACTTACATAGGTCTGTGAGGCCCTCTCATCAATGAGATTTCCGTCCTTGCGATGGGTGGCCAAGAAGACGGTCACCATGTTTGCATCCTCACCCCTCTGTACCTGTTAAAAATATATTATTTATTACTAAACTTAAACATTTTTTCCAAATACCATTTTATGGTACTTATATTAAAATAATATATTTTAAAAGAAAAAATATACCAGACGACGGAAATGTTCCGTCATCGGAAACGAGCCACCACACCACTTGGCAGCATTCTGCCTAGCCGCCTTGGCCTTCTATGAATACGTGACAATCGTGGCTCTTCATACCCACCAGTTTGTTCTCCTTGAGGTCGACGCATCTTCTCAAGTTCGACACGTACCCGTCTGGAAACTTTAGACCCTGAATCTACCTACAAAGTCTACATTTATCCTCTTTCTCCAGTGAGAAAACTGACTTAGGTTGCTTTAACTTTTAATTCCCCTCATCTATTAAATGCAATGCAGGACGTCTACATATTTCTTCTAAGTCCAACCTGGCCTTCGGATTATCTTTCATCTTTCCCTTTACCTCCATTACTGTATTAATTATGTTATCAAACACATTCTTCTCGATATGCATGACATCAAGGTTATGTCTGATCAGATTGGTGCTCCAATATAGCAGATCCCAGAATATACTCCTCTTCGTCCAGTTATGGGTGCGACCAAATCCGTCATACTTGTACCCCTTAGCAGGCTCTTCGATAGCACTTGGTAAATCTTTTACCTCTTCCCATATCGTGCATCCGGGCCACCTTGGCGGTGGATTGGCCTTCTCCACAACTCCCGCACGAAAAGCATTCCGGTTCCTCCGGTACGGATGATCCTTCGGCAAAAATTGTCGATGACAATCGAAGAAGCACGGTTTGCCTCCGTGTTTCAAATGGAAAGCCTGAGTACGGTCCATGCAATACGGACATGAGAGACGACCATGGGTGCTCCATCCCGATAATATTCCATAGGCCGGAAAGTCGTTGATGGTCCACATAAGTGCTGCCCTCATCTGAAAATTCTGCTTTCTAGAAACATCGTACGTGTTGGCACCTACTTCCCACAGCTGATTCAACTCATCTATCAAAGGCTGTAAATACACATCGATGTTTCTCTTCGGATTGTTCGGACCCGGGATAATAACGGTTAGGAACATATATGGAGTCTTCATGCACATCCAAGGTGGTAGATTGTACGGAGTGACGATCACAGGCCAACACGAATACTGGGAGCCCGAAAGTCCGAATAGGGTAAAACCGTCAGAGGAGAGCCCCAATCTGACATTACGTGCTTCTTCGGCAAAATGTGGATACTCTCGATCAAAGTGCTTCCATGCTTCTCCATCGGATGGATGATCCAATACTCCTTCGATCTGTTTTTGCCTGTGCCAACTCATGTTTTCTGCAGTCTCCTTAACCATAAACAACCGCTGCAACCGCGGCGTCAAAGGCAAGTAGTGCATCGAATCGGTAGGCTTCCTTGCACCGACAGACTTTCCTCTAACAGTGGCCTTGTAGCGATCAGCACCACAGAATCTGCACGCATCTTCATCCTTGTCGTCTTTGTAGTACAACATGCACCCGTTGCGACATGCATCGATTTTCTCGTATCCCATCCAAAGCGATCTCACCATCCTCTTAGATCGATAGAAGTCTTTAGGCAACTTTGCACCCTCGGGCAAGATCTCTATAATCAAATCGAGCAGTCGATTATAGCATTCTTGCGACATGTTAAAATCGGACTTGATGCTCAATAATCTTGTAACCACCTCCAACGGTGAATGATCCTCACAACCAAGATATAGTGGAGTCCTTGCATTCTCCAGCAACTCCATAAACTTTGCAGCATCGGCATTCGGTGCCTCCTCAGCTGCATCATAATTGTCCGGATTGAAACTAGGTCCCGCCGCATCATAATTGTCCGAATTGAAACTAGGCCCCGCGGCATCATAAACCATGTTCACCAACCCGTCGTCGTAAGCATCGTGGTTGTGGACATCCGTATACGGCTCCACATAGGGCTCCGACTCCGATGCTAGAGATACAAGTTTTTCGTGCTCGGTCCACTGATAGTAATTCGGCGTGAAGCCCTTCGAGTATAAATGATATGTAACTTCCACTTCTGGATGATATTTTCTGTTGCGATATCTCCCACACGGACACTTAATTTTGGTACCGTCCATGTACTGAGGGAAAGCCTTGGCGAACTGCAGGAACTGCTGTACACCCTCAATGAATTCATCCCGCACACCGCACATGTCATCAGGATGACGGTTGTACATCCATGAACGATGACGCAGATAGTAATTCATATCCATTTCTAGATACTTCTGCAAAAATGACAGTATGTATCATATAAATCATTACATACAGTGGTTTATCACCTAACTTCATAACTTAACCGTACTATAAAAATCATAACTGATCGATATAATACATACTTTCATTTATCAAACTCTAAAATAAGCAATATTCAAAACAACTGACCATTTATCAAAGTTTAAAATAAGCAATACTTTCATTTCATAACTGATATAATACATACTTTCATTTATCAAAGTCCAAGAGCCCTTGAAATGATAAACAGGGTTAACTAGTTCATGGTGATGTTTCTAAGCCACTTCTAGATCCATACTAGTTTATACTAGTCAATACTAGGTTAATACCTTGCTACACTATGGATATTCTGCTTTGAAATTAAGTACTCTACTATCCACACTGAGAGCCTCTCCTAAATGAAGCTTTGCAAGTCTTAAAACTCCCATTCACTCACAGAAAGGAAGTCAGACAATGGCTTTCTTATTGCCCACTGGAACTTGACTCACTTTTCTCAGATTTAGTTTCTGCCCCGACGGAAAACGAAGCAAACTTTATCCATTCCTAGGCATTTCTAATGACGGATTAGTTCAGTGTGTGCGAGTGAGCTAGAACGAACCGGAAAGGAATATAGGAAAGCTTGCTTAGGAGGACGAGAGGTCAAAGAAATGTGAATAAGGAATTCGATCTCAGGGTGGCTTAGGAAAGATCCTTGCCAAATCGAAGCGAAGGGATAATGGTTTTATGCCACGACGATCTATTACCCTTGGCCTGGCACCTTGCACTTCATCCTTATACTTGCTCACTAGACTACAACCCAGTTAAGGGTTGTATTGGCATGCAACAAGTGACCGGTGAACACCTACCCGATACTTGTCTATACCTTAATCCAAACACATGTCTGCAGACCCTAACTAAGTCTGCAACCTCTGATACTTTGCACTTATTCTGCAGTGGCTAAATCTTCCCTTCACTTACTTGTTTCCAACTCCCTTAGGAAATAGCCATGGCTCGCAACAGTGCTTGTTGCTGCCTTGCCATTGCTCAAGCATGCATACACTCTCTCATATGCAAATAGATAATACACCAATTTATATATACATATCATATGATACTCTAAGGCATAAATAGACACACACACACAACCACTAGTCCAATTCACAAATATTTGGTGTGCAACACCAAGATACTCTAGGATACATCTCCATACACCACAGCACCATGATACCAACCCTCAATTCACATGGACACAACCAATAGATCAAATATTGTGTGTGTGTCAGTGTGTGTGTGTGTGTGTGTGTCGTGTGTGTCTGTCAGTGTCTGTGTGCGTGTGTCATGTCTGTGTGCGTGTGTCGTGTCTGTCAAGTGTGTCTTGTGTCAGTGTCACATGAGAGAGAGAGAGAGAGAGAGAGAGAGAGAGAGAGAGATTACCTAGAGCTTGAGGAGGAGGAGGGGGAAGCCGCAGCCGCGGAGAGCCGGTCGCCGGAGAGGGGGGGGAAATCGTAAAGAAAATTTCAAAATTTTCGACGGATGGAAAAAGAAAACTGAGACCTAATTAACCAAAATTTAGCGACGTTTAGCGACGTCAGAAAAAAATGTCGCTAAATTCGACGTCGCTAAATACGTTGCTAAATATTTTTGATAGATACGTCGCTAATTACGACGCTAAACGTCGCTAAATCAGATATATTAGCGACGTTTAGCGATCTTAATTGAACTTATAGCGACTAATCTTTTAACATCTTAATAAAAGTCGCTAAACGTCGCTAAATGTCGCCATTTAGCGACGTATAGCGACGATTTTTACGGAGTCGCTAATTTAGCGACGTTTTTACTTGGAGTCGCTAAAATACGTCCCTAATCCCACTTTTTCTAGTAGTGTGAGTTTGCAAATCCAAATTTTTGCGTCGGATTTTTGCCAGCTAGGTTGGCGAAAATTAGGTTCTCCGAATTTTCGCCAACCAAACTGCCGATTCCTATCGTAATTTCAAAATTGTCAAACTTCTATCGCTATATTTAATTAATATAAATTTATTATCGGTACAGTAAATTTTCTGTTGAAACTTTGTTTGATACAGTTTCTAATTAAGTATAATTCGGAAAGAGGAGGACAAAGATCATTTCCTGGTGATCGAGGACAACATTAAAGAAGGTTAGGTATGCTGATATAGTTGGGAGCTTACGTGCGCTTTTTGGAAGAAGAAGGTTAGGTATGCTGATATAATTGGTATTTTGATAAGGGCACTACAAACTTTACTAAGGGCTAGCCCAGGATTGGGGCTAGCCCATTAATGAACAAAGTTTACTCATAGTAGTCCAATAGTTTACTCATACTAGTCCAAACCCTCCTAATCTCCACCGGAGTTCTCCTCCCGCCGCCGTCACCGCCTCTGCCTCCTTCCCCGCCTCCTTCCTCTCCCGTTCCTCCGTCTCGTACCCCCTTTCGGTGCTCGACTACCTCGGCACCCTCGACGTCCGCCGCTCCTCCCTTCCCTCCTTCCTCCGTCGCTACCACCAAGTCCTCCACTCCGTCGCCGGAAGACATGAATAATAACACAATGACAAAGAAAAATAACAGCATACAGGAAACCAAAAAAGAAAAAGAAAAAATAGAAGAACTGTCAAAATTTGACATATATGTTGATTTTTAGGACTGTCAAAATTTTGACAGTCATACCAATTGGAAGTACTATCAAAATTTTGACAGTCCTACTGTCAAAATTTTGATAGTACTTCCAATTGGTAGGTCTGTCAAAATTTTGACAGTCCTAAAAATATATGTTGAATTTTTAGGACTGTCAAAATTTTGACAGTCCTAAAATTTATTTTCTTTTAATTTATTTTGTTAATTGGTGGAGGGCCAATTTATTTTGTTAATTTTCTGTTTTATTTAAGAAAATATATTTTAACGAAATAAAATTAAAATAAATTAACAGAAAATTTACTGTATCGAAATTTCAAAATTAACAAAAAATTAAAATAAATTAACTCAGTTGTCGATATGTATCAAAATTTTAAAATATCTCAAATTTCTATCCTTAAATTTTTTTAAAGTATTCTGTTATTTAAAATAGTAAATTTATTATTGGTACATTAAATATTTTGTAAAAAAAATTTACCAAAAGTAAAATTTGGAGGTCGAAATATCATTTTTTTGCGATTCTAAAAATTTGGGAAGTCCGTCAAACAGTGGAACAGTTTATCCCGAATTACTTTTCTATACGGTCATTTTGGCACAAACTGGACCTTGTTTCGATCTCCCAGTCAAAAGTTATGATACTTTAAAGTTTTATATTTTATATTTTTATCTGTAATATGTACGTCTTACTTCGGATAAAAATATTCTATACACGAATTGTGTTACTCTCGTCGAAAACATACAAATTGATCTATTGTGTGACGAAAAACGATTTGAAAATAAATAGTTATGGCCGTTCGAAGTCTGATCGACGACAGACGTAATATTTGTACGGTAGATTTTTTTGTTTTGTTTTTGGGTTCAATGATAACATATTTTATTTTAGATGTTAAACTAAATAAAAAAATCAAAATCCAAAACTAACTAAATAGAAAAAAAACTAAAAAAAAAAAATTCTGACAATTAAAATGAGGACTGTCAAAATTTTGACAGTCCTTATTGTTTGTGGGACTGTCAAAATCATGACGGTTCTAGTTTTATATAAAATTTTCAGTGGGTTAAAATTAGGACTGTCAAAATTTTGACAGTCCACATAGTTTGTGGGACTGTCAAAATTATGACAGTCTTAACAATTTGTAGGACTGTCAAAATTTTGACAGTCCTTCCATGTGGTAGGCCTGATTATAACAGTCCCGAGTGAATTTTGAGAGTGACAAACTTGGGATTTTGTAGGTTCATTAATTAGGGGTTGGCGGAAGAATTTCATAAATTTCCAAAAAATTAAGATAGAGATCAAGAAATGAAATTTCAATTATTTGTGGAAAGATATCAATTGGTAGAGCCCTTGATAAAAGAAAGAGATGCTGTGTATGAATCGCTCACATATTCTTCTGAATTATATGTACCCGCAATTATCAATGATAAAAATTTGAACTAGCCCCAAGTAACTTTTAAGATGACAAACTTGTAATATTTGATAAATTTTCAATGGACTAGTCCCAAAAAAAATGTGTAGTCGCTTTATCAAAAGCATGTAATTGGAAGCTTACGTCAACGAAGACTTGCAAGTCCACCCCCCACATCCCTCTATCCTTCCCCACCCATCCATCCCCCCCCCCCCCAACTACTCCCTCCCCTCCCCTCTTTGTAGAGGTGATCAAAGAAAAACTATGGAATGGAATCCTAAATTCAAGCGGCCGCTCTCTCCTCGCCGGCCTCGCAGCCCCAGCTCCGTGTCCTCTTCCTCTGCTTTCTCCTCGCGTCCCCCCTCCTTCTCAAGTAGCTTTAGAAACTTATGTTGATCCTTTCTTATTTCTACTTGTTAATTTGAATATTAGTTATCGATTTCTTCATGTTATTGAAGTTAATTTGATTACAGGCGACGGTGGAGACTCTTTTGTATCTGCGGAGGATTGTTTCGAAGAGGATAAACGAGGTATAGCTTGCTACTGTCTTTTGAGATTAAAGAGCCAGATAAAGTCATATTCCACAACCATTGGCCACGCCAAAAACTAATATCTAGTTCTTTTTCGTTGTGTCTAGTTCTTTTCGTTGTGTCTCCGTCGTGTCATATTCCACAACCATTGGACTGCTCATACCTTTTTAGGTATATAATAACTGGTAATTGTACCGAAAAGGTATCAGAATGCATATAGAAGAGGAGTGCCTTTTTTTACTCATCTCTTCTTTCCTAAGCCTCCTTCCACTGTTAACGCAGCTGCACGCAGCTGCGTCTGCCCTGCATCTTCTTTCCTAAGCCCCCTTCCACTGTAAACGCTGTTGCACGCAGCTGCGTCTGCCCTTGCAGGCCCCGAGTGAGGCTGATGTTGTCCGTCTAGTATTAGTGCACAGGGTCGGCCCCTAGGATAAATCAGACAAGCCATTAGGTTGGACAACCGTCCTGGTTTGGACAACCCCTCCCCAACCACCCACCCATCAATAGGGTGTTCGTGGTCCACTTCAACTCTTCTTTGTCAGTTGAGATAACAATCCACCAGGTTCATATTTTGAGTTTTCGCTCTGAAGACCTCGAGTAACTCAAGAAGAGTAACTCGGAATTCGAGCTCCACGGCGTCGTCATCATCGGAGACTTCGACGTCACTGCCAACCCCATCAGCCATCAATTTTTTTGATATCTTTTTTTGGAGTTAAGGGCAAGGGCTAACCAAATATAGTTCCGGCTAAGACAACCCAATCCACATGCCGACCCTGCTAGTGCAGGGGAGCCAGCGGCCAAGGTAAAATTATGTGTTTTCATTATGCCCTCCATTCGGAATCTTAGTCGGGTTATGCAGTACAAAGATTATTTTCTAACGATAACGGGAAATAGAATCACAAAAATATAGATAGAATTTCCAATATTCGTAAAGTAAATACATAAGTAGTTCCACACTCCATGGAGCTGATAAAAAGCTACAAATAAACAAACAAACATATTATTACAGGACAAAGCAACAAATAGTCTATAGATAATACGGACACATGTCTATCACTCGTTGTCGTCTCATAATTGTTATCTATGTTGTATATGAATACATACACACATACAAATAAGGACAATTTGTTGCATGAATACGAATACACATACAAATAAGGACACTATATGGACATGTATGTGTATGGCCAGTTTCAGATAGGTACAATTAGTATACAGTCTCCTATGGTGTACGAATACTATCACGGATATGAGTAGATATAGTACCATTCGGATATAAACACCATTTTTCTGTATTAGTGCTAAAAGATTGTTATTGTCTTCCCCTCGAGGAAGACTCATCAATCTGACACAATAAAGACAGTATGGATATGGTCACCATTCGGTGACGAGGTACTCATTGGACGGCTTACTCTGCTCTTGAGATATCTCCACTATTCGCCAGCTCAACAAGATGGACAATGCTTCCCATCTCTAATACTAAGCTCCCTATTGTCTTCATTTCAACAGAAAGCAGTATATCTTGCATAGAGGCAATTACTGGAGGATATGGTGGGCGTTCTGCGGTGCAGTTTATGATATTGACCATCAAGGTTCGGTTAAACAGTCATAAAAGCCGAGCAAAGGCCATGAAGTTGGTCGCAGCAGCTAAAGGTATATATCTTAAGGAACTTGGAACCAAATATTATGCAATTGAAACTTCGTTTGATACAGCTTGTAATTATGTATGATTCGCATAGGTGTGGACTCGGTTGCGATCCAGGGGGAGGACAGAGATCATTTCCGGGTGACCGGGGGCAACATCGACTGTGTCATGATTACGAGAACTTTGAGGAAGAAGTTTGAGTATGCCGAAATAGTTAGCGTCAGCAAAGTCAAGAGGAGCGGAGCAGTCCCGCCAGTGCCACAGAATGCAGAAAGCGATAACATCAGACAATCGTTAGCATCACAGGAACGACAGGGTGACACTCACTCAGTTAGTGCGGAGACTTTGGAGAGAGGCAGACCTCATGCCAACAACTCGGCGAGCAATTTCAAGCGTCTTCAACCGCCGTATTTCTATGGCACCGAAGATGCGATTACATCAGATGCATGTCTTCAGGACACCGAAGCTATACTTGAGGCAACAAGAGTTCCGGCATCAGAGGAGGTTGGCTTGACTCTGTCCAATTCTTTGGGATAACTTCAAGACCAGGTACAAGCACTACAAGAAAATGCATGTTCAGCGACATAAGCAATTTGTAACAGAAAGTTAGAGGCCAAAACGTTTTCGCAACATATCTGAATATGTCGCACACATGTCACCGTAGTCTTGTCTAAAAAAGTCTTTGGCGAAATGAAATAACACATGTCGTAAAATGTAAGTACTTTTGGCAACATATTATATTTTTTATTTAAAATAATTTTTGGCGACATGTGTCTTGTGTGTCACAGAAAGATGATACTTTGACAACATAACACGTCTCCATAAGTCTAGTTCTTTATTTTTTTTATTATAAAAATACTTCTTGCTACACAATTTGATGTCGCAAAAGCTAATGTAGCCAAATATAAATACACTTTCTGCTACACAAATTGTTGTTACGAAAACTAATTTATATTAACTTTTTTCGCATATATTTTTAACATGAATGTAAAAATCTTATTTCGAAAATAACATATAAACATTAAAATTTATATTCAAAGAATTTGGAAACAAAGAGCAACAAGTTACTGTGAATACAACATGATATCCAATACAATGTCTTCAAACATCTCTTCATAAAATAATCCAATAATGTAATATTTTAACAACTTCATGTTGTCCATTCAAAAAGATACATATTGTATTCCACAAACGTACTATATTCCAGCTAGACAACTATAGTGTAAACTAAAACACATGAATTGAATGTCTTTCCAAAAAAAATTAGTCTATAATAGATCTCATGATATGAATATGTTGTTCCCCAAAATTGACTTGTTGTCTATGTGATCCTGCAAACAAATATATAAAAAAAATCGTAAATTAAACAAAATATATACTAAAAGAATGACAGGTTTAAGGGACTTATATGCAAAAAAAATTTATACACACCATATATATACATTATCATGTATGCAAAAAAAATTTATACACACATATATATACATTATCATGTATCTCCTCGAGAGGCCGCTTGCCAACTCAATTGGCGGGTCATGCTGAGTTGGCAACGACCGTTGCACTTTCCAGCCGTTGCACAACGGCTACATTCACATTCCCTCTCTATAAACACCCCCCCACGACCACTCCTCACAGCACATTCTCCTCCTCCTCCTCCTATATTCACAGCTTCCTCCTCCTATTTTCTATAGCAAAAGTTCTCAACATTTTTGGAGATGGCTACCCACAATGACGGTCGTATTCCTGGCGGACCCAGTACCCAGCTTATTATGAAGACCACATTTCTAGTCAGATATTTACTGGCGAGGTAATTTTTGAAATTATAAGTTGCCAACTTTATTAATTTACACACAAAATATAATGCATATGTTTTTTATAGTTATACGACCATGATCTTGGTTTACGAACCCGGATCTATGTACATTGGCGGACCGAAAGAAATTATCGTACGTGGGAGCTAAATTCGGTCCAAAAGGCTTTGGTGGAATCCTTTGGATTCCACTATATAGATCGTGTTAGATATTTAATCCACGATCTTCATTTAGTTGTAAGCCTTGCGGAGCGTTGGTGGCCCGAACGCAACACTTTCCAACTTCCATTCGGCAAGATGACGATCACCCTTTTTGATGTGACGAATATACTAGGGTTACCTATTAAAGGTAACGCTATATATTTTGATCCGCACTTAAAGGGATCTGATCTGATCATGAGGTATCTCGGTGTTAGCCCTCCATCAGGTCTAAAAAACGGCAATTTTGTGAAATTTACATGGCTCCTTAACAACTTTATGGACCTACATCACACTATTGATGGGGTGGTTGATGTAGATGAAATGCGGGTATGTATTTTTATTAGTAAATTTATTTATGACTTAATTTAGTGGTGCAATTCTATATAACACTTAATATATCCAGGTCATTCGTTGCACTAGAGCGTATCTGCTCTGTTTATGTGATACAATTCTATTTTCCGATGCTTCGGAAAATATGGTAAATGTGCAGCTTCTACCATTCTTGGATGATCTGACAAAACCTACTGAGCATGCGTAGGGAGCTGCTAATTTTGCCTTTTTATACGCCAATCTGACAGAATTTGTCAGATCCAATCGCAAGAGTATTTGTGGATGTATTTCATTGATACAGGTATGAATAAAAGACCGTTTTAAGTTAGAGTAATTTTATACGCAAATTTTGTTTGTACTAATGTCATATTTTTGTTTTAGAGTTCTGGTCCTACGAGCACTTCTATATTGGTAGGCCTGTTACCAGCATTCTCAGTGATGTTGGAGTATTTCCAGTTGCTATGCGCTGGCCTACAGACGTAGTGGATTATCAACACTACCAATACAGGACTGTATCACTTTATCGTAGCCAATTTGATACACTGCAGTATCATGAGGTAATTTTTAAATATGCAATAAATATCTTTAAATTATTTAAGTTTTGATCGTAGATAAATATCACATCTAATTGATACAATATCTTTAAATAGGTAACCTGGTTACCGTACTCATGTGAACCTGATGCTCCAGAAATCAAGAGGACATCATATGCATTTACTTTCCAATAGATTTGACATATACTCTCCAATTACAATTCGGTTGATCACAACTATATATAATTCCACGAGCATTATTCATAACACTAGCTGAACAACTAAAATTATATTTAATTGCTAAATTACTTATAAAGCTTATAAAGTGAGAACGACTAGGAAATGATTGTCCCTTAAATATTTTATAGTGATAGCTTTTACAACATCATCATCTACCGTATAATCTATATTTTCAACTAAATCATCACTATTTTCATCATCGTTGTCACTATCATCATCATGGTTAGATTCATCTAATGAATGACCTTCTTGGATAAATGAAACTATTTGTTAAGAAGAACTAGCACCCGAACTAACATGCTGATATTCAGAAAAACATTCATTATTTCTACTATCTAAGATTGCTGCTACTTTAATAACATATATTTTTATATACCGTGATTGTGAATTCATCTCAAGAATATAATTCCATGCATCTTCACTATCTATCAAAAAACAATTAGAACAAAAAATAAACTTCAGAATAAAATCATAATGAATAGAACAACGTTCAATAATATGATTACGTATATTTTCAAAACTAATATTCGGATAAGTTAAAAAAATTATACTTTCTCCTCCTTCGTAATTTAACCCATTTACTTTACCGCCGTGCGAGCATACAATTCTTACGCTACGATCCATGACGGTTGAGAACTTTTGCTACAGAAAACAGGAGGAGGAAACTGTGAATATAGGAGGAGGAAGCTGTGAATATAGGAGGAGGAGGAGGAGGAGGAGAATGTGCTGTAAGGAATGGTCGTTGGGGGGGTGTTTATAGGGAGGGAATGTGAATGTAGCCGTTGTGCAACGGCTGGAAAGTGCAACGGTCGTTGCCAACTCAGCATGACCCGCCAACTGAGTTGGCGAACGGCCTCTCGAGGAGAGCGCCCCGCCAACTCAGTTGGCGAGCTACTCTCCAGCATTGCACTCCGCCAACTGAGTTGGCGGGTCATCCTCCTCCAGCAATTTCCTCCAACTTGTTCCTTTTTTTATAATTTTATTAAATTTTATTATTTTAAACGAAAAAAACCGTATACATTATCATGTATATCCAAGTGCAGGCTTAAGGGACTTGCATGTAAAAAAAAATCTAAAATACTACCACAGAGCAAAGAGTAGAAACCTCGAAGAAATAAAGCTCGTCACAAATAAAAAGCACTTTAAGTGCTTGATCTTAAAGAGAATTTACATTCACCTGTCAGGTGCAGTTGAGAATAGATCATCAAGCTCAGTAGGTCCCAGAGTCCCATCCTTGTATGCCAAATTATGCAGTAAAAAAAAAGTATAAAAATAAATATTAGACCAAATTAAAAAGGACGGTAATTTACATCCCTATTTGACATTATGATAATAGAGCAGCATCTGGAACCCGTGCAAAAGAAAAACACCTATGAGAACCAACAAATGAGTCCAAACTTAACTCACCCACTCCCCTTCACACATGACTAGTTAAATACCTTGCATTTGGTCCTTAGGTGCCAGCTCTGCGCTCGGTGCAAAGTTTGGTGAACTCGAACATCAAGTCTATTCAAAAGATGACATTGAATTATTAAATGGTTATATTATTTCAAGTACCAACCCAAATATATGATCAATCTTTTTCTACTTTAGAATCTCCTAATTTGAACCCCCAAGAAGCATTCCTATCTAACAAACAGAGAGAGTACACTTGGCTTCTTGTGCTAAATGAGTTTCTTTATACTTTTCTTTGGCCATTCTTGAAGATCCATACCATGCTTTTTTCTATTTCCTTGTCCATTATAAATCCCTCCATTTCTCTTTAATTCTACATGCACAGGATGACTAAACTCCAGCATACAGAACCTGTCTGGTGAAGGCTAAGTAATTAGCTGCGTAGTATCTTTTCATTTTGCTGTGCCATCTAGCAAAAAGGCTTCCTCACATCTTCCATTTATCGAGCATCATCTTGCAATAACGTCATGAAAACTAATTTTCTTGACAAGGTTGTCCGAACTCGGAGTGCATCTAAGAAAAATCCCACTCAAATATGTCCCTATATAAGGACAGAAGTAAACAAAGATGCATTGAGGTCCAATATATTGAGGGAAAGCTAGGATTGATGGTTAACCCAAAAAATTACAGGATTAGTGTCACCTTGTTCTTGTTCTGAGCAAGGTCATCTTGTTCTGAGCAAATATTACTAAAGAAAACAATCACTAGCTTCACTTCCCATGCATAATTTTTAGTTTCAAACTTTAATTGAACCAAATAAAACTCCGATGACAAAACAAAATGTGATTCAGAAATTCAAGCATCATAATGAGCTACAACAAGATAATGCAGGCATTATAAAGTACATGAAGTAAATGAAGTAAAATCATATCCTCATTTCTACAACACAAATTCTTACAATCTATGCAGAGACATAACATCAAGTCTGGATTCTTTGCATTTGACTTGACAATTTCCATAAACTGATTGCTTATACAATGTTGTATTCCTACAAATTATTTAAAAAGCAATTATTAAATAAACAAGTGATACAAATGGATTTAATTTACATGAACACGTTAGTATAGGAATGAATTTCAATACTTGTTAAGATAAACCCAATCTTTATTCATCATGATGACACCCACCACTTGTCTATATCGAACTTATAACACCAAAAAAATTCGTAAGAGTACCTAAAGAGCACATTAATGTAAAAACATACATAGTTGGCCCAAAGAGCACATTAATGTGAAAACATACATATACAAGTATAGTCTTTATTCACCATGAAGATATCTTTTTTTGCTAAAAAAACAAAAGAAATCTAATAAGATATAATTCTCTCTTATGTTCTGAAGTCTGAAAAATAACCCCAAACTCTCTGATATTTTCAGATTAGGGCTCTTGACCTCTTTATCTTTTTATTCTATTATAATGAAATGAATGAAACTAAGAAAAATTATTCACTCTAAGATCTGGATACTGTTGGTAAACAAAAATTGTTCTATTGTTTCTAAATTTATATATGTAACTTCCATTTAAAATTAAGTAGGGTTTCTCAAAAAAAAAATATATATATTAAAACAATGAAGAGTTTTAAAGAAATCAGACTAAAACTGAAGGGATTAACAAAGTATTATTCGATTCTAGAAGGAGAGGGTCTGTTTCTGCCATACTTTGGTTGGAAAGACAACAAAGAATATAGAATAAAAATGGTCAATCCCTTGTATTGAAATACCTGAAAAAAGGAAAACAAGTAATGGAGAAAGATGGATGCACAAATTGAATTGATTTCATGAAAATAAATAATAAATAAAACAAAAAGATCATTTACCTTGAAATCAAGCCTTCAATCTTGAGGAATATGAACAACCAAAACTAGGGTATAGAACAAAACCCTAAACCCAAATTGAGAACCAAGATTACTTGAAAATCAAAAAATCAACCCTGAAACCCTAAACTACCCCAATGACACGCGGCCCTTTTTGTGTGTAGTGTGTGTGTCTTGCAAATCAAAAAATCAACAATGAAACCCTAAACTACCCCAACGACACACGACTCTTTTTTGTGTGTCGTGTGTCTGTTTTTGTGTGAGAGAGCAAGAGAGAGAGAGAAACGACTGCGAGCGAGAGAGAGAGAGAGAGAGAGAGAGAGAGAGAGGTACCTAATGCTTGAAAGAGGATTGAAAGTGATGAAATCCCCTAGCTAGGGTTTTCGTCTCGGTCTTTGGGGAGAGAAGGAGGGTGCATTGCTGCTGGTTGGTTTTGGGGGGAGAAAAGAGAGCACGGATTTTTGATGAAAAAGTGGGCACGTTGCTGGTTGGGTTAGATTAGATTGATGGTTAGGATTGAGTCTGGAAAATCAAGGGACATGATTACAGTCATTTGATATCACGTAGAAAGTAAAAAAAAAAAATCACTAAATCATGAGACATGTTTTGACAGACCATAGCAATACAAGAACGCTATAAATGTTATGGCATTCATAAAACGCTATAACACTGAATCAGTAATTTTTGTTCTGCATTTCTAATAGCATTTCAGAAAAATACGCTATTACTAATAGTGTTCTATAGCGTTCAGATCCGAACGCTATAAAAAAATCTACTATTATGCTGTATTTGTTGTAGTTATATAGCCTTGACTTGCCATAGTTCATCCAATGTGTGACTAAAAAGATAAATAATTGAGTTGCTATTAAAAGCAAACACATAAGTGACTTTTACTTTATTGATCTTTTCTCCAATACAATGCATCAAATCCACTACTAAAACCAATATTTTCTATGTTTTGACCATGCAATGCACACATGTCATTTACTTGCAATAATTAATCCATGTTTTACTCGCAAGATGTTTGTTCCCTAAAAATGATAAAAATGTGCATTTGCTACTGCTACAATTCATCTAGACTTGATTACGTAACCAATTGGGATTGGGAGATAAGATAATGATGATTGTTTGGTAGCATATATTGAAAGAGACTGTATTGGATGTCGTTGACAATGAATACATCATTCAATATTTTCAAAATATGAAACCACGAAAAGTTTTATTATCAAAGAAAAAGATTATTTAGATTGTAATAATTTATAACATTTGATAATAATATATAATTAATTATTTTGCAATTATAAATATGCATAAGTTTATTATAATTTATTATTGTTTTAATAGTATATAACTTGTTTTCTATATGAAAATCCTAACACACATGCATATTTATCATTTTCAATCTCTAGTGTTGTTTTTGGACTCGTTACCACCAAAACTTTAAAGTTATACTTAGAAAATGAAATTCTTTAGATCAGAAAGGCTTAGACAAAGAGTAATGTATATATAGATACTCCAATTGCTAGCGCACAAATTTCTTGCATTGTTCTTAAATAATACTGCAACTAATAAGTCCTAGAAACTCATATATAAGTTCTTATACATGTGTCGGTTAGGCCGTCACCAAGCATGAAGCCCTCTTTAGCCATTGAATTTTTAATGGGTAAATTCAAGTTGGAGTCGGGTTGGAGTTGGACTGATTCAGATTCATTTGGATTCATGGAATTGGGTTAATGATAATCAACTAGGTCTTTTCTTGCAAGTTGCATATCATACATATGGTTTAATATGCAAATCTTGTGTTTTGAACTTTTTTTTGCACTGTTTATATATATATATATATATATATATATATATATATATATATATATATATATATAAATTTGGAAGAAGATGATTTTATTGCTGCTAAAACAAATACACCTAGGATAGTGCTCACAAGGGAGCACCCCCCGTACATGTTACATCAGACTCAAAATTGTAAAGAATATCAATATTTGAAGTACAAAGTCCCTCCAAAATATGTATATTTCTTTCTCTCCAGACATGCCAAACCGCAGAAGCTAGCCGAGTGCAGGCCATCTAAAACTATACCGCCCCACGAGTCCGTAGTCCCCTGATCCTGAGGACAACTGAATTAATATCATGGTCATTGCTCCCTTGTACTTTCAACAATAATTTCTGCTGTCGCCAAATCTCCCATGTATTTGGACATTCGAAGTATAGATGTCCCATGGATTCATTCGGATGCCAACGTAAAACGCACCCCAAGTCAGAGGTTTGGACTCCAAATCTAGCTAGTCGGTTCCGAGTTAGCAATCTCCTTAATAGTAGTTTGTACATACAATACTGCATTTTCTGGCAACCCTTTTGCTCCATATGATGTCGAAGCATAGCATACTGATAAGAAATGGAACAAGTTTGGTGCGAGAAGTCGAACAAGGTGGTTCAAAAATTTTGATGGATTCAGTGCAAAACGACGAAGTATTGGAAGACGATTTCAGTGAGCGCAGTTCGTCGATTAGTGTCTTGAATAGATAGTCGGACTCTAGGTGGTTAGACGGCTTTTGGTTAGCAGATGTGTTAGCGGTAGTGCATGAAGTGCTCGGATTCATATGTGCGTTCGGATTGGATTGTTGAGTTATGTTTTAGATTTGCAGAGGAGATATAGCATGGTACGTATTAACTATCCAGCGTGATGACTTACAATTATTGAACGTAGCTTCAGGACAGATGACCCTAGCGACTTGATCGCCAAATCAAAATGAATGTTGTAGACCATATAATGACCCTTGCGGCGACACATTTGGGAATGCGTCAAAGGAGGATATTGAGTGGTATACGTTAAAGATAGTCTGGGCGACTGAGTGTTGGATTTGAGAGATCATTGGGATAGCCTTCAGCTAAAGATATAGCTAGAAGATCGAAGCGATGGTAAAAATGGCCTAAGTCAACTGATGAGATTTAGAGTCATAAATTATTGAAGATAGCATCGCATCTGACTCGTCGTGTCCTAGAAGGGAATAGTATTCATATGAATTAACGACTGTGTATCTAGCTACAAGAAGTTAATGTCGCGGCTCGCTTCCGCTCAGATTCTTGCACTTACGGAAGGGACAGATGTACCTCAAATCTACAAAATAAAATCGGACTTTGTTTGCGGTGCGTGCTCATTCAGCGGGCGAAGGTGATATCCAGGTGCTTCGAGGTAGTAGAAGCGGCATAAGAAGAATATTTTATACGCGACTTAGAAATTGTGGCTATTGTGTCCACATTAAAATCGTGGCAACACTATCTATGGCGTGGCGGTAAAATCTTCGTGGATCACATGAACCTCAAATAGGTGTTCACCCAGAGAGGAATTGAGGGAGAGGTGTTGGGATGAACTGATCTAGGAGTTGAGTACGATGTTTGAGTAAGTCGCTTAGCTGGAGTAGTATCAGATGTGATGATCGTTCGGAGCATGAAGATGATAATTAAGATGGTGTGTGTGGGATATGGTGCGATTGAAGTCAAGTTAGAGATTTGTTGGTTGAGCTCGGATGATGCAAGCGAGAATTCAAAAATAGTTGGATGATAGGGCCTGGAAGAATACTCGTTGCGCTTGGACGCACAAGGACTTAAAGTGTGCGTGGTTTGGGCTATCACTAGAGAATGGATTTGAGTCTGAACATGAACTGAATTGGGTCAGGTGGAGAGATCGTTAGTAGAAAATCATTGTATTTGAGAATAGCCTGTACGGATGTAGCGCCCCGTTCTCCCGGTGGGGAAAGCGTGGCTAAGAAACACAAGACGATATCGTTCGATCGGAATAGATTGAATTAAGAACTCGTCCTCGTTATGGATTTGTTTCTTCGGAATCGATTCCCATATTCAGTGGACCGTGTCCCCGGGATCGACTTAGCGGCAGATTCAGGAGGGACCTCTCCGCTGCGATCTTTATTGCCTCGGTTTTCGATGTCGCTTGTTGCTTTCGTGCTTTGAGTTGGTTTTAGGATTTGCTTGTTTTCCTTGAACGATTTCGATGGTTTTTATTATTTTCGTTCATTGTACTGCATTTTAATTCCGAGATTGGAAAGAGTGGAAGGAGTATTGATCGAGCTGTTCATGATGCAAGTGAACGAGCAGTAGGCGGCTTGCGAGCGGAGTCGTGAAGCGCCTCTTTCCTTCTCCCTTCCAATAATCTAAGTGAGTGGCTACCAACCCGATTAGCTAGCCCTGCTTCCAAGCTTCACACCCTAAAATCTTGCATTCTCCTTTGCCCAGATCAAACGATACCAAGTAATAACTAAAAGATACCAAGATAAAAAGAGAATAGACTTGGTTCATTATGCTTGTCAATAAACTTCACGAACGGATACTAGATTGCATGCTTGTTCGCTTGAAAATAAATCATGAATTGTTGCTTGTCTTGTACAATTGCTTGTCTTGTACTCTTGTTGCCTCAAATTGCACTCTTGTTGCCTCAACTGCAATAAATTGTTACTTGTATATTGTTCGATCATGGACAACTTGTGCACAAGGTCACGGTCTCGCGGACGATGCTGGGGCACTGGCATCGATCCGGTCCGGGCGAGACCTATTGTTATAGTCTCTTGTTCGGCGGAATGGCATGCAACGCCTCTTGTACTTTCGTTGCATACCATTCTCGTCAAAGACTATAGTCCACTATGGCAACCAAGCCAGTGATCATCTTGTATATTTAAACCTGTTACAAACTAACTTGTGTCTTCGTGGCAGGGAAGGCATGGTAAGTATTGTGCAGGTAATTCAGACGGACAGGTAAAATCCACCGAACGGTGGCAAGTTCATTTCAGTATCATACATATATACTGTTGCTTGTAAATAAACTAAGGCAAGATAGAAACCCACAAAAATATACATGCTTCATTAAAACAACGTGTTGATTGGTATAGTTCGGTTAGCTCGCCTTCACCAGTATATTTTGACATGCTGACCCTCGTTGAAACAGGTTCTCCGCACCAAGGCGAACCGAGCGAGGAGCCGAAGTCGTCTTCCCGGATCCAGTCCAGCTGTAGGCGCATGTCACGACCCGCACCCGGTATAGGGGCACGAGAGCGTGGGTACGTCCAGCCTACGCCGCAGCATCGGCGGTAGAACGCTGTCTAGGTCACAGTAATACTATATAGCTAAACACCTATCAATGATATCCATCTCCATAAGGAGGTCAATATACATCTCACAATAATCTCACAAGGTAACTCAATCACAACAACTATAAGGCACGATAAAAGATAAAAGGAAATGACATAGTTAAACACCATGTCTCAAACATAAAGATAACTCACAGTCTAGCTGTCCAACACAAGTCTCCAATTAAACTTAACATGAGTCTAAACATAAACTGAAACAACCTCCAAAAGTCTCAAGCATAAATAAATACTATCTAGATAGCTGTAGGCAATGCCTCATCTAGAATCATGGTCTCCTCTAGGATCTCTGGTACAAAGTCTGCATCTATACCTGGTCCGTAGTGCGTGGTACAGAAATTCTCAAGATTCTCTGGAAAAAATATCCAGTCAGGATTGGAACAAAATACACCTCTAACAGGAGTTCCACATATATTGACAAAAACTATAATACAGTGTAAAGAAATACAAGATAGATATGAACAACTGGCAATAAGATACTGGAATAAAGGAAATGCTGGAATAAAGAAATACTGGAATAAGAAATACTGGAACATCATCATCAATATGCATCTAACAATGAATAGAACTACAAGTACACGCAAGAACAATGAACTGGTATGCAAGTGTGTACAAGAACAATAACTAGAACATATAGAGATGCTAGATCAATGTACTAAAGATACATGTCAAGAATATCTAACTAAGTGTGTGAAACATCAGTATATCATGTGATCGGCTTGGGACTATATGACCCATTACATTGATTAGCGGTCATCCCCAACAGGTCAGACTAACCAGATGTAACAGCGATGAGGCATGTAAGGGTAAGGCTGCACCGACGTGAAATGTGGGTGAGCTAATGCTGCATGTAAGTTGGGTATGATCACATAAACTACTAATACTTTCCCGTTTCCCCAGCTAGCACGATGGATTCCAATCACGACTCCTCGTGACAGGTCTCAATGATGCTAACTCGTATAAAGAACAGTGTCAGAGTCATGTACGTTATACGACAAGAATTATAGAGATAATCAACATAATGGAAACTGTCAGAGAATGTACTCGCCTGTGGTCCTGTCACTACCACATTTTAGAAAAAAGGGTATTTTAGTAATTTCCTATTTAAATAAATATTGTGCATGGTAAATAATTTTTGTTGTATTATTTAATTGTTGTTAGATATTATTTAATTATTTTGGACTTATTTTTAGTGGACCCAACTAGTTTAGTTTGGACCCATGGACCAACATGAATTAATTAGTTAGACTTGGCCCATTTAGAAAGCCCATGGTTAAGAAGATGAATTAAATTAATTAAATGATTAGACTAGAAGCTTCCTTCCTTAATTATTTCTTCATGAGAGGCCCCAAGGGGTACATTGGACATTTTACAATTGCTTGGGGGAGGGGCTATGGCCGGCCTATTAAAGAGGGGGGGAAATTTCTCTCTCCTCTCATCTCATTCCAAATATAGATCTAGAATTCTCCCACTACCAAATTCCCTCCATTCCCAATCCAATTCCCTACCAAATTCATTCCAAATTCTTTCCAATTCACCATTAGAGAAGGAGGAAGCAAGGATCTAGAAGAAGGAAGCAAGGATCTACAAAGAGGAGCAAGGATCTACAATTTGGAAGCAAGTTCATCTCAATTGGAGGTTTCATTGGGAATCCATCTCCCAATAGGTATAATTCAGATTTTTCCATTTAAATAGCTTCTAAATCTGAGATTTAATCATGTAAAATCAACCTATATGTATGTACTACCCATAGGACTTTGTTTTGTGTTCATAGGAGACCCATGGAGAAAGTTATGGTGCTTTTTGTGTCAATTTTGTTGGAATTCCGAATTTACATTTTTTGTGTGTGTCAATTGATCCTATAGATCAATTGGACATGAGATTTGTGTTTGAGGCTAGTGTCGTGTCCATATTGGGATACTTGTGGTTCGTATCCCAACTATTTGGTGATACGTGTCATTTGGGGGTTTTCCTCCGACACGGGGCTTTGAACATGTCGTATTTTGACACGGACACATAGATCTACTTTTGACGCTTTGATTTGTTCATAAATATTATTTGTGATCTGTTTGTGTCCTTCGGGGTGCATTTAGTTGTGTGTTGGACTCGTGTCGCATGCGTATCCTAGATCTAGTGGGATACGGTGAGATACTCTCCAATTATGTGTATTTTTGTATAGATCTAATTAATTGTGGTTCAATTCTTCATTTATAATTAGTATATATATATATGGATATTAAATATTTATTTTGTGTATTTATTATAGTAATTATTGTAGCATAGATCTATATTTTGGGTGTGCTAATATAATGTACAATATAATATGTAGCTTTCTTGCATGCAAATATATATGTTACTACTTGTTAAATAATATAATTTATACATAAAATGTTTTATAAAATATATTTGTATGTTTAATTGTGTAATTATATTATTTATAATTATTATGTAATTTTTTGGATATTAATGTAAATATTTTAGGTGTGCTTCTAGCCATGTAAATTATATGTTCTTTGTTAAATATTTGAAGGTATAAGTTTATGTGTATATTAATATATATATGTACATTTTTGTATTAATGGTTTATATATATATATATATACTGTTTTATATATTCTATTTATATATATATATATATATATATTGTTTTATATATTCTGTTTTTATATATATAATTATATATATATAACTTGTTTTAGTGACAGTGAATTAATGACAGTAAAAACTGTCATTAATTAGCCGACTAATAGCAGCCGCTGTAGCCTTCGGGCAATTAATGACAAACCTGTCATTAATTGCAGCAGCGGGAAACAGCAGCTTTTCTGCGACGCTTTTCCGCGACAGTTTAACTGTCAGCGAAAACCAAAGCAGTGGCAGTTTATTATTTGGGTTTCGGTGACAGTCCTTCGGTGACAGTCCCGACTGTCACTATTTAAACTGTTTTGATTTAATCCTATTTTATTCACTGTTTTTCAATGACGCTTTGACAGATTTAATGTATATATTATATATTATAATTGTATATATATATATATGTATATATATATGTGTTTTGTGAGGAATAATAATTGTAATAATATATTATGTTATTTATATAAATGTTGGGTTGTATATATATTATTTTAGGGTATATATTAATTATATTATTAGTATACTTTGTGTGAGTTCTTTTTGAATCTAATTTGATTCCTAAATTATTGTAGTTTATCTCTATATTATTTTATAGATGTCTTGTGAGGTTGACTTTGGGTTTGACCATGTTTGACTTTAGTGGACTTTAGAGTTGACCATAGTTGACTTTTGACTTAGAATTGACTTATTGACCTAGAAATTGCCTAGTTTGACTTGTTCTCTTTCCGGGACCTTGTATTAATGTGGTATTCCATATCTAGGTCTTCGAGGCACCGAGTCAGACATTTGTGAGACTGTTCATTGGACTTCAGGCGAGTACATTCTCTGATAGTTTCTCATTTATGATATCCTCTATGTTCGTTGTATCTAGTGTAGATATACATGTTCTCTTGACACTATGGTTACACGGATTGGTATATCCGGATCTCGTCATGAGATGTTATTCCTTGGTATATGGTGTATATGGTGCAAGTATTGTTTCATTGGTTATCTTGTACATGTACAGACACCGATTCTCGGGGAGACTAGCTATCTTCTTGGGGAATCTAGTGCCATAACGTACCGTGGTTGGATCTATTATACCAGTCGGGGTGGGGAGTATTTTAGTATAGATATGTGATCATACCCTCCTTGTGCATGTCTTGTTTCTTGTGAGTGTTGATCATACACCGCACGTATGATTAACCAGGCCATTATACTCTTGTGCAAGTTCCTAAGCCGATCACATGTTAAAGCTAGTACTCATACACTTAGTCATTAGTATTCTTGTTCTATCAGCATATTGTTCATTATTGTATTTCTTTCCAGTACTTCCTTATTGTCTATACATTTCTTGTATCTATTTATGTATCTTGTTTATCCACAGCTACTTACTATTACATAGTTTTTATCATTATTTGAGAACTGCTGTTAGGGTTGTACTCTGCTCCTTTCCTGACTGGATATATTTTTCCAGATGACACTGAGGAGTACCCTACCTATTATGGACCCCAGGATGTTGTGGGTTTAAATTCTGAGACCCTGGCTCAAGAGGGACTTATCCCAACTGAGACAGTTGACCCTGGAGTTGTAGCTTTATAGTTTTGTAGTATTCTTTTGTACTGGATTTGTCTCCAGCATATTTCTGTATTTTTTTCAGACTCATTGATGTATTATTTTAGACTCATGAGTTGTATTGTGACTATTCTATTCTTTATCTGATTCGTGCTCATTTCCACCTTAGTTCTGTGATTGAGTATACTATCATTATTGGTGGTTCATTATATTGTTAGATAGTTTATTTAGACAGCGTTCTACCGCCGATTCTGCGGCGTAGGCTGGGCGTTGTTTCTGACTAGTACCCTTACACCGGGTGCGGGTCGTGACACATTTTTGGTGGTGGCCCATGCAGGTCCAGCTTCACAAGTATGTGATATCGTGGTAGTGCGACAACTTAGTTGTACTACTGCGAGCCTGCGATAGGATATAGGATATAGGCTGAGATACTCAATCACATCTAGGAAAATTCTTTTGATTCAACTATTCTCCTTTGATATTGATACTTGATCCCTTAAACTGTCCTTTTCTTGAATATCTTATATCATGTGCCATATTAATTTCTCATTCCGTCCTTTTATGAGACATACTCGGAGATACTTGCGGAGGCACGCAAGGTTGAGCGGGATCTGGGTTTGAAGACCAAGAGAGACCGTGATTCTTTTCTGGGGGCCAACGGCAGTGCAGTATCTGCCAAACGTCCTCATTTCTAGTCCAGACCTTTCCAGCAGCCACAGCAGAACCAGACTCCAGCTAGAGCGCCTTTTCACCAGGCACCTCAGCAGCAGAGGCAGTTACAGCAAGCTCTATGCAACTTCTGCAAGAAGCCCGGCCACATCTGGGAAGTTTGCAGAAAGAGGCTAGGAGTTTGTTTGTATTGTGGTACTGAAGGGCATCAATTGAGGGAGTGTCCTCGTCGTGCAGTTCAGGGAGCAGCTCCAGCTCCGAGGGCACAGATGAGACCACCTGCAGCACAACCGAGGGGACCGCTTCCGACACAGCAGCAGCGTTTTGTCCAGCATCAGCAGCAGGGAGGTGCTCGGCAGGGACGAGCGTTTGCTATGACAGTCGAAGAGGAGGAACCCACCGGAGATGTCATCGCAGGTTCTATTCTTCTTGATTCCATTCCAGCTTTAGCTTTGTTTGATAGTGGTGCTTCCCATAGTTTTGTATCTGTTTTTTTTGCTCTAAAGCATGGTTTGGTAGCTGAGTCTTTGCTTAGGACTTGCAAGATCATGACCGGGAGAGGCATTATCCTGGTTAATGATATTTGCAAAGATCGGAGAGTTACTCTGGGAGGCCGGGAGTTGAGTGCGTGTCTACTTGTAATGCCACTTCCGAGCTACGACATTGTACTCGGGATGGATTGGTTGAGTAGGCACCGTGCTAGCATAGATTGTAGAGGAGGTAGAGTTTTGTTTGGTCCGCCAGAAGAGCCAGAGTTCGAGTTTGCTAGAGGAGCTGCGGAGCAGGAAGAAGGCATTATTTGTGGAGCTATGATGGAAGACAAGGAGTTGCCACATCCGTTGATAGCAGAATTTTTGGATGTGTTTTCTGAAGAATTGCCAGGATTGCCGCCAGATCGAGATGTTGAATTTTCTATAGACTTGGTGCCAGGTGTAGAACCGATTTCGCAGCATGTCTATAGAGTAAACAACAGCGAGCTGGTCGAGTTGAAGAAGCAGGTGGATGAATTGCAGGATAAGGGGTTTATCAAATCGAGTTCTTCACCATGGGGAGCCCCGGTATTGTTTGTACCGAAGAAGGATGGATCGGTGCGCATGTGCATTGATTACAGGGCTTTGAATAATCTCACTATCAAGAATAAGTATCCTTTGCCACGGATTGATGATCTGTTTGATCAGTTGAGTGGTGCCAAGGTATTTTCTAAGATAGATTTGAGATCAGGCTACCATCAGGTGAAGATGAAGCCGGGGGACATACCGAAGACTGCTTTTAGAACTCGGTATGGTCAGTACGAGTTTATGGTGATGCCGTTTGGTTTGACTAATGCACCGGCGGTATTTATGAACTTGATGAACAAGGTGTTCCACCAGTACCTTGACAAGTTCGTGGTGGTGTTCATCGACGACATACTCATATACTCGAGGACACCGGAGGAGCATGAGGAGCATTTGAGGATTGTGTTGGATGTGCTGAGGAAGGAGAAGCTGTATGGGAAGTTGTCCAAATGTGAGTTTTTCTTGGACAAGGTAGAATTCTTGGGGCATGTTGTGACTGGTGATGGTATTTCAGTGGATCCAAAGAAGATTTCAGCAGTGGAATCTTGGAAGACTCTGAGTTCGGTAGCAGAGATCAGGAGTTTCTTGGGATTGGCAGGCTACTACAGAAAGTTTGTGCAAGATTTTTCGAGGATTGCCGAGCCGATGACCAGACTCACAAGGAAGGATGTGGAGTTTGTTTGGACGGAAGATTGCCAGGCTGCTTTTGAGGAGTTGAAGAAGAGGTTGACGTCTGCTCCTATTTTGACATTGCCATCAGGGTCCGGAGGTTTCACTATTTATAGTGATGCATCGGGAAAGGGTTTAGGTTGTGTTCTTCAGCAGCATGGGAAAGTGATTACCTATGCATCCAGGCAATTGCGTCCTCATGAAAAGAACTATCCTACCCATGATTTGGAGTTGGCAGCTGTCATATTCGCCCTGAAGTTGTGGAAACATTATTTGTACAGAGAGCGTGTGGAGATCTTCACAGACCACAAAAGCTTGAAGTACGTTTTCACGCAGAAGGAGTTGAACATGAGGCAGCGTCGGTGGTTGGAATTGATGAAGGATTTTGATATCTCTTTGCAATATCATCCTGGGAAAGCCAATGTAGTTTCCGATGCTTTGAGCAGGTATCCGGTAGCTATGTTCTTGACGCAGGATCGATATCTGTTGGAGGACTTGGAGAGCTTGGGCATTGAGGTGATTGTTCCTGGATGTGCTATGCAGATGTGGGGATTGCAGATACACTCAGATTTGATGGACAGGATCAAGGCAGCACAGTATGATGATGTATCTTTGAGGAGTATCAGAGCTCAGGTGAGAGCAGGATTGGAGGATGATTTCACTATTGCAGAGGATGGATCCTTGAGGCATGGAGTTAGATTGTGTGTGCCTAGTGGGGAGTTGCGTGAGGAGGTGTTGCAGGAAGCGCATCGCTCTCAGTATTCCATACATACAGGTGCTAACAAAATGTATTGGGATATGCGAGAGAGTGTGTGGTGGTATGGCATGAAGAGGGAAGTGGCACAGTTTGTATCCAGATGCTTAGTGTGCCAGCAGGTGAAAGCCGAGAGGCAGAGGCCAGGAGGTTTACTTCAGCCATTACCCATTCCAGAGTGGAAGTGGGAACACATTACTATGGATTTTGTGTCCGGACTACCACGATCTCCAGGAGGGAAAGACGCGATTTGGGTCATTGTTGATAGATTGACCAAGTCGGCCCACTTTTTGCCTTTCAAGGTGGGTTTGTCTACGGAGAAGCTGGCAGAGATGTATGTGAGGCAGATCGTTAGGATACATAGAGTTCCCGTCAGCATAGTCTCAGATCGAGATAGTCGTTTCACTTCTCATTTCTGGAGGAGTTTGTAGGAGAGTTTGGGCACTCAGCTCAAATTCAGTACTGCATATCATCCCCAGACAGATGGGCAGTCAGAGAGGACTATTCAGACTCTCGAGGATATGTTGCGCACTTGTGTACTAGATTTCGGGGGTTCTTGGGAGGACCATCTCCATTTGGTAGAGTTTGCTTAGAACAACAGTTACCAGGCCAGTATAGAGATGTCACCTTTTGAAGCTCTATATGGTCGGAGGTGTCGTACTCCTTTGTCTTGGGACGATGTTGGAGAGAGAATTTTGCTTGGGCCAGAGATGGTTGTGGATGCAGCAGAGAAGGTTCAGTTGATCAGAGACAGACTTCGAGTGGCACAGGACAGACAACGGCATTGGGCCGATAGCCATCGGAGACCCTTGGAGTTTGAGGTATAGTTTAGATTTTATTTTGTGTGCTTGTTCTTGGTTGTTTGTTATAGATAAGTTCTTAAGGTGGTGTTTTGTTCTAGGTGGGTGGTTTGGTGTTTCTGAGGATTTCTCCGATACGAGGCACGATTCGCTTCGGTGGAGGCGGAAAGCTTAGTCCGCGATTCATTGGACCCTTCACTATTCTAGAGAGGGTCGGTGCAGTTGCTTATAGACTAGACTTGCCACCTGCATTGGAGGGAGTGCACAACGTGTTTCATGTGTCGCAGTTGAGACGATACGTGGCAGATCCTAGTCATGTATTGGATCACTCAGAGATAGAGGTGGGCCCTACTCTTAGCTATCCAGAGCAGCCAGTTGGGATTCTGGATCGGAGAGAGAAGGTGCTGAGGAACCAGACTATTCCTTTGGTGCGCGTCGCATGGAGGCATCACTCTCTGGGGGAGTCTACCTGGGAGAGAGAGGATGAAATGCGAGAGCGTTATCCATATTTGTTTGTACCTTGAGGTATGTTATTTCTAGTTATGTTCTGTTCATTGTTATGTTCTGTTCATTAGTTAGTTGTGATTCTTTACTTCTGTTCTGTGATTTTCTGGGGGTAGTTTTCGTCTTTGAATTTCGAGAACGAAATTATTTTAAGGAGGGTAGACTTGTCACTACCACATTTTAGAAAAAGGGTATTTTAGTAATTTCCTATTTAAATAAATATTGTGCATGGTAAATAATTTTTGTTGTATTATTTAATTGTTGTTAGATATTATTTAATTATTTTGGACTTATTTTTAGTGGACCCGACTAGTTTAGTTTGGACCCATGGACCAACATGAATTAATTAGTTAGACTTGGCCCATTTAGAAAGCCCATGGTTAAGAAGATGGATTAAATTAATTAAATGATTAGACTAGAAGCTTCCTTCCTTAATTATTTCTTCATGAGAGGCCCCAAGGGGTACATTGGACATTTTACAATTGCTTGGGGGAGGGGCTATGGCCGGCCTATTAAAGAGGGGGGGGGGGAATTTCTCTCTCCTCTCATCTCATTCCAAATCTAGATCTAGAATTCTCCCACTACCAAATTCCCTCCATTCCCAATCCAATTCCCTACCAAATTCATTCCAAATTCTTTCCAATTCACCATTAGAGAAGGAGGAAGCAAGGATCTAGAAGAAGGAAGCAAGGATCTACAAAGAGGAGCAAGGATCTACAATTTGGAAGCAAGTTCATCTCAATTGGAGGTTTCATTGGGAATCCATCTCCCAATAGGTATAATTCAGATTTTTCCATTTAAATAGCTTCTAAATATGAGATTTAATCATGTAAAATCAACCTATATGTATGTACTACCCATAGGACTTTGTTTTGTGTTCATAGGAGACCCATGGAGAAAGTTATGGTGCTTTTTGTGTCAATTTTGTTGGAATTCCAAATTTACATTTTTTGTGTGTGTCAATTGATCCTATAGATCAATTGGACATGAGATTTGTGTTTGAGGCTAGTGTCGTGTCCATATTGGGATACTTGTGGTTCGTATCCCAACTATTTGGTGATACGTGTCATTTGGGGGTTTTCCTCCGACACGGGGCTTTGAACATGTCGTATTTTGACACGGACACATAGATCTACTTTTGACGCTTTGATTTGTTCATAAATATTATTTGTGATCTGTTTGTGTCCTTCGGGGTGCATTTAGTTGTGTGTTGGACTCGTGTCGAATGCGTATCCTAGATCTAGTGGGATACGGTGAGATACTCTCCAATTGTGTGTATTTTTGTATAGATCTAATTAATTGTGGTTTAATTCTTCATTTATAATTAGTATATATATATGGATATTAAATATTTATTTTGTGTATTTATTATAGTAATTATTGTAGCATAGATCTATATTTTGGGTGTGCTAATATAATGTACAATATAATATGTAGCTTTCTTGCATGCAAATATATATGTTACTACTTGTTAAATAATATAATTTATATATAAAATGTTTTATAAAATATATTTGTATGTTTAATTATGTAATTATATTATTTATAATTATTATGTAATTTTTTGGATATTAATGTAAATATTTTAGGTGTGCTTCTAGCCATGTAAATTATATGTTCTTTGTTAAATATTTGAAGGTATAAGTTTATGTGTATATTAATATATATATGTACATTTTTGTATTAATGGTTTATATATATATATATATACTGTTTTATATATTCTGTTTATATATATATATATATATTGTTTTATATATTCTGTTTTTATATATATAATTATATATATATAACTTGTTTTAGTGACAGTGAATTAATGACAGTAAAAACTGTCATTAATTAGCCGACTAATAGCAGCCGCTGTAGCCTTCGGGCAATTAATGACAAACCTGTCATTAATTGCAGCAGCGGGAAACAGCAGCTTTTCTGCGACGCTTTTTCGCGACAGTTTAACTGTCAGCGAAAACCAAAGCAGTGGCAGTTTATTATTTGGGTTTCGGTGACAGTCCTTCGGTGACAGTCCCGACTGTCACTATTTAAACTGTTTTGATTTAATCCTATTTTATTCACTGTTTTTCAATGACGCTTTGACAGATTTAATGTATATATTATATATTATAATTGTATATATATATATGTATATATATATGTGTTTTGTGAGGAATAATAATTGTAATAATATATTATGTTATTTATATAAATGTTGGGTTGTATATATATTATTTTAGGGTATATATTAATTATATTATTAGTATACTTTGTGTGAGTTCTTTTTGAATCTAATTTGATTCCTAAATTATTGTAGTTTATCTCTATATTATTTTATAGATGTCTTGTGAGGTTGACTTTGGGTTTGACCATGTTTGACTTTAGTGGACTTTAGAGTTGACCATAGTTGACTTTTGACTTAGAATTGACTTATTGACCTAGAAATTGCCTAGTTTGACTTGTTCTCTTTCCGGAACCTTGTATTAATGTGGTATTCCATATCTAGGTCTTCGAGGCACCGAGTCAGACATTTGTGAGACTGTTCATTGGACTTCAGGCGAGTACATTCTCTGATAGTTTCTCATTTATGATATCCTCTATGTTCGTTGTATCTAGTGTAGATATACATGTTCTCTTGACACTATGGTTACACGGATTGGTATATCCGGATCTCGTCATGAGATGTTATTCCTTGGTATATGGTGTATATGGTGCAAGTATTATTTCATTGGTTATCTTGTACATGTACAGACACCGATTCTCGGGGAGACTAGCTATCTTCTTGGGGAATCTAGTGCCATAACGTACCGTGGTTGGATCTATTATACCAGTCGGGGTGGGGAGTATTTTAGTATAGATATGTGATCATACCCTCCTTGTGCATGTCTTGTTTCTTGTGAGTGTTGATCATACACCGCACGTATGATTAACCAGGCCATTATACTCTTGTGCAAGTTCCTAAGCCGATCACATGTTAAAGCTAGTACTCACACACTTAGTCATTAGTATTCTTGTTCTATCAGCATATTGTTCATTATTGTATTTCTTTCCAGTACTTCCTTATTGTCTATACATTTCTTGTATCTATTTATGCATCTTGTTTATCCACAGCTACTTACTGTTACATAGTTTTTATCATTATTTGAGAACTGCTGTTAGGGTTGTACTCTGCTCCTTTCCTGACTGGATATATTTTTCCAGATGACACTGAGGAGTACCCTACCTATTATGGACCCCAGGATGTTGTGGGTTTAGATTCTGAGACCCTGGCTCAAGAGGGACTTATCCCAACTGAGATAGTTGACCCTGGAGTTGTAGCTTTATAGTTTTGTAGTATTCTTTTGTACTGGATTTGTCTCCAGCATATTTCTGTATTTTCTTCAGACTCATTGATGTATTATTTTAGACTCATGAGTTGTATTGTGACTATTCTATTCTTTATCTGATTCGTGCTCATTTTTACCTTAGTTCTGTGATTGAGTATACTATCATTATTGGTGGTTCATTATATTGTTAGATAGTTTATTTAGACAGCGTTCTACCGCCGATTCTGCGGCGTAGGCTGGGCGTTATTTCCGACTAGTACCCTTACACCGGGTACGGGTCGTGACAGGTCCTTAGCTGGCAATACCACTGTCTGGGTTCCAAGGTGTCGTCTGAATGATCCAACAGTCCTATAGATATAGCATATAATACAATACTTCATCAGACAATACTCTAGCTCACAATCAACATAATTATTAAGGACTATACTAGGGGTCACGTCTGTAGTTGCTGTGCATAACAGACAGTCAATGGTACGGTCCTGCCAGTACGTCAGTGTACATATGGCAGTCTACTATCATGCTACATGGTCACAGGTAGATGTAACTATGGGGTATCCGTGGTCATAATCAAAACATCTCGGACATATGATACATAGGACTTAATATGAACTAATCTCTCATCATACTAATTAATTACACTTATAATAGATATGTATATATGTATTAAACTAATTGAGCATTATATGGTTCATAGGCATATACATTAATATTCATTAATTATGATTATAATACACATATTTATATACTAGGGGATACCTATACCCTACTTATACGTATGTATATAGATATTAGCTGAGAACATATTATATATACCAATATACCAATACGTATGCAAATACGTATATACATACGTCCTTATAGTTATATATATAATCACAGGGAATGACGGGAACGTGGACAGGAGCGAACCTGCACGCGGCACGATGACGAGGACGATGATGTCAACGAACAGGGGGTGGCCGGTCGAGGTGGAACGAGGTCAGGCGGTGCACGGTCGGGATTTATCGTGAATGCGTTCAGTCCGACGCGGGGTCGACTGAAGTGGTGTTGACGAGCAGCGGGGGTACTCGGCGTCGATAGCAGCGGGTCGTCGAGCGGGTCTGAGCGGCTCCAGCGAACGCAGTTGGGTCGTCGAGCGGGTCTGAGCGGCTCCGGCGAACGCAGTCGGGTCATCGAGCGGCTCCAGGCGAACGCAGTCGGGCTCGGTTCAGCGTTCCAGGCAGGGCAGCATGCTCCGTCCAGTCGGGGCTCGGTTCAGCGTGGCGAGTTCGACGCGGCTCCGTGCAGTCGGGGTAGGATGTAGCGCCTCGTTCTCCCGGTGCGGAGAGCGCGGCTAAGAAACACAAGACGGTATCGTTCGATCGGGATAGATTGAATTAAGAACTCGTCCTCGTTATGGATTTGTTTCTTCGGAATTGATTCCCATATTCAGTGGACCGTGCCCCTGGGATCGACTTAGCGGCAGAGTCAGGAGGGACCTCTCCACTACGATCTTTATTGCCTCGGTTTTCGATGTCGCTTGTTGCTTTCGTACTTTGAGTTGGTTTTGGAATTTGCTTGTTTTCCTTGAACGACTTCGATGGTTTTCATTATTTTCGTTCATTGCACTGCATTTCAATTTCGAGATTGGAAAGAGTGGAAGGAGTATTGATCGAGCTGTTCGTGATGCAGGTGAACGAGCAGTAAGCGGCTTGCGAGCGGAGTCGTGAAGCGCCTCTTTCCTTCTCCCTTCCAATAATCTAAGTGAGTGGCTACCAACGCGATTAGCTAGCCCTGCTTCCAAGCTTCACACCTTAAAATATAGCATTCTCCTTACCCCGATCAAACGATACCAAGTAATAACTAAAAGATACCAAGATAAAAAGAGAATAGACTTGGTTCATTATGCTTGTCAATAAACTTCACGAACGGATACTAGATTGCATGCTTGTTTGCTTGGAAATAAATCATGAATTGTTGCTTGTCTTGTACAATTGCTTGTCTTGTACTCTTGTTGCCTCAAATTGCACTCTTGTTGTCTCAACTGCAATAAATTGTTACTTGTATATTGTTCGATCATGGACAACTTGTGCACAAGGTCACGATCTCGCGGACGATGCTGGGGCACTGGCATCGATCCGGTCCGGGCGAGACCTATTGTTATAGTCTCTTGTTCGGCGGAATGGCATGCAACGCCTTTTGTACTTTCGTTGCATACCATTCTCGTCAAAGACTATAGTCCACTATGACAACCAAGCCAGTGATCATCTTGTATATTTAAACCTGTTACAAACTAACTTGTGTCTTCGTGGCAGGGAAGGCATGGTAAGTATTGTGCAGGTAATTCAGACGGGCAGGTAAAATCTACCGAACGGTGGCAAGTTTATTTCAGTATCATACATATATACTGTTGCTTGTAAATGAACTTGTAAGCCCTGATTTTTTTCAAAATATTAAAATTGGATTTTTCGTAATTTTCTGGAATTTTTTGGGAATTTTTCTGTAATTAAAATCAGGGTTTTAAATTATTACATAATTTTTAATTGATAATAAATAATATTAAAATATTATGAAAATAATATTTTTGGGTGTAAAATAAAAAACTGGACTTAGGGCAATTTTTCTGGAATTCATCGGGCCCCGGACCTATTTTTAAATCACCTAAAACTATTTATTTATTTATTAATTAATTATTATTATTATTATTATTATTATTATTATTATTATTATTATTATTATTATTAATCAGTTCAGCCCGGCCCACCGGCCCAACCCTCTCCCTAACGGGTCGGGTCGGGTCCACCCGAACCCGACCTGCCGCCCGGACCCGCTCCCCAGCCATCGTCCCCAGCCCGCGTCCCCCGGCCGCCCGCGTCCCACGCCGACAACCCCGCGCCCGGCGCTGCACGCGGCCACGCGCCCCCGCCCCCGCGCTGGCCGCGGCGTTGCCCGGAGCCCCCTCACCTCGCCACCCCTTTAAATCCCCCCCGGCCGTCGACCCCCACCGCATCAGATCCCACTCCGCCGCCTCCTCGCTCCTCTGCTCCACCACCTAGCACCCGCCGCAGCCTCGCCGTGCAGCGCCGTCGTCCAGAACCCCGACCCCGAGCCGCCCAGCCGCACCGCCTTCTCCCCTCTCCGCCTCCTCTTTCTCCCCGCCCGCAGGGAATCAGGCCCAGCCGCCGAGCCCCTCCGGCCCGACTCCGGCAGCCGCCGCCGCGGCCACGCGTGCCGCCCTAGGCCCCGGCCGGGCTCCCCCGCCGCTGTGCCGCCGTCTCCGGTCGCCGAGAACTCCAGAACCCTAACCCTAATTTTCCCCTGTGTCGGACACGTGTCGGACACGTGTCGGACACGGGATTCTTCGAGTTTTTGAGCCCTGTTCAGGTGCGTGTAACTTTCTCCTCGCTGTCCCGTTTTCAATTCCGTAAATTGCGTTGCGAAGCCTGTATAACCCTCTCGGTGCCCGGACAAACCGCTCGGGGCATCGCCTCCTGTGGTGATCGCACACTGCGATCCAAAAACAGGAAAAACCAGACCCTATTTCACCCCGGAACTGGGTACGCCCCGCCAAACGGGACGACTTGGTCGTGCGTGGTCTTCACAGATACGTACGCAGCGTTGATACGGACGTGTGGGATTTAGCAGAAGTCGATTCGGGTGTGCGTGCACACCGGGATCAACGCGTATCCGCGGCCACCGCCCCGTATTCGCCTTTTCTGTTTTATGCCATAACTTCTTGTACACACGTCGGATCGAGACAAAACTTACGCCATCGGACTCATAGCGATACGCTGGTCCTGTGACCCAAGTTTGGTACGATTCTGAGAACGTTGACGAAATCGCGTGTCGTGGGCCCCACAGGCCCCGCTCGACGGGCAATTTTGTGATCGGGTCATCGGAATCCAATTCTGGAAGTTCCGTTGGGTTCGTATCATCGTTCTTGACCTATTGACACTAAGTTTGGTGAATTTGGAGACCTTTGACCCTGACACGTTTTTCGGTGCAAAGCGGGCCCACATACGGACTCTGTTTTGACCCGAAATTACCGTTTTGCCCTTGTCTCCAAATTGGACCCAAGGACAAACGTTTTTAGCTATTTGATATCTTCTGAGCATGATGATAATGTTTATTTCAGCATCCGGACACATCTTTGGAAATTTCCCCGAGACACCCAACTATAATCGGATCCAAACATCAGGCAAGTACCAGCACTTCAAGTTTAATCTTTATATAGTAATAATTAATTTCCTTACTCTATTAGTAACATTGATGTTTACACGTAGTATTAGAACACTGGATTTCATGTCTTGAATACTGGGTTCATGTCTTGCTTTTCATGTCGGGTGGAAGAATACTAGGAGGCATGTAGTTTACCTTTCCCCCTTGTCGTGACTGCTAGCTGTGGCTAGCTGTGGGTACGCGACTGTACCCTCAGCCTTATACTTGTTATTCCTGACTGCTAGCCGCCTATGGCATGCCTTATTAGCCTTATAAACCCCTACATGCCAACTATGTATTCTAAATACACAAGTTCACGCACATAGTTCTTGTCGTGTTGCAGTTCTTGTTGTCTTGTTACAGTTACATTTCCTGTCACATTTTATTCCTGTTTTACTCATATTTATGGTTTATGGCAATTAATCATATTTTACTTATAGTCCTGATTTACAGTATTAATTCTCAGTTAATTTCACTACCTACTTATGCATATTCCCAACATGATGCTCAGTCAGTTATTCCTACTTGTCACAAATATTTAGTTTAACTCTTGTTGTGCATGGTGTACTTTGCTCCTTTCCTGACTGGATCTGTTGTTTTAGGCGATGATGAGAACTTGGCCCCCACCTATTATGGCCCCTATGAGGCAGCAGGTGATACAGTTGCGGAGCCGGTTCCCACACAGGAGACTACTCCTGCAGAGTAGTTAGTATTAGATCGTTATTTCCCTTTCATCCTAGTAGTCGGGTTTATCCTCGATATAAATTTCTGATTCTGTAATAAACTCTGGATCTGTTGTCACATTCAGTGTATGAAATCTTAGCATTCTTTTTCCTGTTATTTTCCTTGCCTATTTGATTATTGTGAATGAGCTAGATTTTATATGACTGTGGATATTCCCTAGACAGCGTACTACCGCCGACTCTGCGGCGTAGGCTGGACGTACCCACGTACTCGTGCCCGAATATCCGGGTGTGGGTCATGACACGTTTTTGTGGTGGCCCATGTAGGTCAAGCGACTAAATTGTTCGGTTTCAACTTAGGGACCGAACAGGCCTGCAACAAGATTGAAGATTTAGGAAAAAGCTCATTCACAGAATAGGATCTTTTTATCATTCCTAATCAATTTTCCTATCGCCCTTGATTTCCAAGTAATCTATTCTAATCTTCCTATCCCTTAAATCTTCCAGAATGGTTCAGACAAGGAATACAGTAGGAGGCACATCAGAACCAGCTGAGCAGACTGTGCCTGAAACTCTTGCACTCCCTCCGCCTCCATCTACTCCAGCAGTTACTTTAGATGGGGCACAGCTACTCGGAGTGTTCCATGGACTCATAGAATCCCAGAAAGAACAGACTGCACTTCTACGAACCAGCCTCTCAGAAGCTCTTCGGTCCCAAGAGTCACCACAAAAGAGGCCAGAAAGTGTCAAAGATTTCAAGAATCTTAAACCCCTGGAATTCTATGGAACTGAGGGCATTCTCTATGACGATGAGTGGATAGAGAATGTGGAGCGACTCCTGAAGACTGCTCGGGTCCTTGATGATCTCAAAGTGGAGTCCGCAAGCCTGCAACTGTTCGACATAGCTCGGACCTGGTTTAGGGATGAACCCCAACTATCTGCTCCTGACCTCACCTGGGAGGACTTCAAGAGGCTATTCAAGGAAAAATTCTATCCTGAAGTGGCTCGGGAAGCTCTCGAAAGTCAATTCGAGAGGCTGGAACAAGGTAACCTTTCTATTGATGGGTACACTGCTGAATTTAGCAGACTGAGCCAATTTGCAGAATCTATGGTTCGTACCCCTGAGGATAGAGCCCGTAGATTCAAGAAGGGGTTGTCTCCTGATATTCGCCTTGCTGTCACCACTAGCCGAGCTCGTTCATACGAGGAAATCTTGAGTGTGGCACAAGACGTTGAGAGAGACATGGGACAAAGACTAAAATGGGAAAGGGATACTGGAAGTATGGGACCCCACAAACGCCCGTTCCAACAACAACCACAGCAGAGGTCCCCGCAGCAAACCCAGCGTCCTCTCCCTCAGGCCACAGCACCTCAACACCAAGCTCAAGGACAGAATCAACGAGTTCCCACTTGTAGCTTTTGTCAAAAACAAGGTCACACCTGGCAAGTTTGTAGGAAGAGGCTGGGTGCATGTCTATATTATGGATCAACAGAACATCAAGTGAGGGACTGCCCCACTGCTCCAGGACGCGGACAAGCTTACGTGATAACCGTGGAGAACGCGCAGACTCTGGGAACAGCTAATGCGCGTAAGTGATTTTTAGCTGTCTTTCTAGTATTGTTTAGCTCGTGCCTATTGGTTCGTGACCTCAGCCCCAACCTAGTAATTTTAAACTTGCTAAATAACCTGGTATGCTTTTAAATTTGATAACTGTAGAGATTTTAGAGGTTTTTGCTATTGTGCTTATTTTGTGAACTTCAATAATTTGTACCTCATTTTCATCATCATCTAGCGCACTTAATTTTCCTGAACTTGACTTATGCTGCTATTTTATAGCCTAGTTTTGCAAGCTTACCCTTTATCGGGCTTGTTCATGACACATATATTATTGAGGCCTGATCAACCCCACTAATACAAGTGTCTATTCAGAATCAGTGTACTACGGTCTGATCAACCTTAGTGCATTTTGATTCGTACTTCGCACGACTACTTTACGTGGATTGAGATATATAGTTGGCTAGTATACTTGCACCTAAATATGTTCGAGCATATCGTATCAGTTACTAATACGAGCATGCGAATAAATGATTACCAGAATAGGATTTCAATCCATAACCGCCTGACAACTCCCATTAGAATTCCTTAAACGCCTTGATCCCTATACCTCTGTTCTACCACCTCGCCCTTGAACTTTTTTATTTGATCCTCATCTTCCCTTATTTCAGAAAGACAAAATCATGTGCTTGATATAAGTTTGATATATAGATAATACTAGCTATACCCCTCAGACCGGTCGAATTGATGATAACCCTTTATGACTAAGGAAATACCATAGGTGATGTGTTTGTGTTAAAGACTTAAGGATTCAATATCATGATTTATTTAAGTTGGGACCTAGCTTTACTGGTTGTATAGCCTTAGAGGATAGAGGGGTAAATTCTAAGTTGGGTAGCGACCGCAATGTTCACCTGAAAGAAATCCGTTAGACTGCAATCAAGTGAGATTGGACAGAGAGAACCCTGCCATATTTTAAATTTCGAGGACGAAATTCTTATAAGTTGGGTAGATTGTAAGCCCTGATTTTTTTCAAAATATTAAAATTGGATTTTTCGTAATTTTCTGAGAATTTTTCTGTAATTAAAATCAGGGTTTTAAATTATTACATAATTTTTAATTGATAATAAATAATATTAAAATATTATGAAAATAATATTTTTGGGTGTAAAATGAAAAACTGGACTTAGGGCAATTTTTCTGGAATTTATCGGACCCCGAACCTATTTTTAAATCACCTAAAACTAATTATTTATTAATTAATTATTATTATTATTATTATTATTATTATTATTATTATTATTATTATTATTAATCAGTTCAGCCCGGCCCAACGGTCCACCGGCCCAACCCTCTCCCTAACGGGTCGGGTCGGGTCCACCCGAACCCGACCCGCCGCCCGGACCCGCTCCCCAGCCATCGTCCCCAGCCCGCGTCCCCCGGCCGCCCGCGTCCCACGCCGACCACCCCGCGCCCGGCGCTGCAAGCGGCCACGCGCCCCCGCCCCCGCGCTGGCCGCCGCGTTGCCCGGAGCCCCCTCACCTCGCCACCCCTTTAAATCCCCCCCGGCCGTCGACCCCCACCGCCTCAGATCCCACTCCGCCGCCTCCTCGCTCCTCCGCTCCACCACCTAGCACCCGCCGCAGCCTCGCCGTGCAGCGCCGTCGTCCAGAACCCCGACCCTGAGCCGCCCAGCCGCACCGCCTTCTCCCCTCTCCGCCTCCTCTTTCTTCCCGCCCGCAGGGAATCAGGCCCAGCCGCCGAGCCCCTCCGGGCCGACTCCGGCAGCCGCCGTCGCGGCCACGCGTGCCGCCCTAGGCCCCGACCGGCCTCCCCCGTCGCTGTGCCGCCGTCTCCGGTCGCCGGAGAACTCCAGAACCCTAACCCTAATTTTCCCCTATGTCGGACACGTGTCGGACACGGAATTCTTCGGGTTTTTGAGTCCTGTTCAGGTGCGTATAACTTTCTCCTCGCTGCCCCATTTTCAATTCCGTAAATTGCGTTGTGAAGCCTGTATGACCCTCTCGGTGCCCGGATAAACCGCTCGGGGCATCGCGTCCTGTGGTGATCGCACACCGCGATCCAAAAAAGGAAAAACTAGACCCTGTTTCATCCCGGAACTGGGTACGCCCCGCCAAACGGGACGACTTGGTCGCGCACGGTCTTCACAGATACGTACACAGCGTTGATACGGATGTGTGGGATTTTGCAGAAGTCGATTCGGGTATGCGTGCACACCGGGATCAACGCGTATCCGCGGACACCGTCCCATATTCGCCTTTTCTGTTTTATGCCCTAACTTCTTGTACACACGTCGGATCGAGACAAAACTTGCGCCATCGGACTCGTAGCGATACGCTGGTCCTGTGACCCAAGTTTGGTTTGATTCTGAGAACGTTGACGAAATCGCGTGTCGTGGGCCCCACAGGTCCCGCTCGACGGGCGATTTTGTGATCGGCCCATCAAAATCCAATTCTGGAAGTTCCGTTGGGTTCATATCATCGTTCTTGACTTGTTGACACTAAGTTTGGTGAATTTGGAGACCTTTGATCCTGACATATTTTTCGGTGCAAAGCGGGTCCACATGCGGACCTCGTTTTGACCCGAAATTACCGTTTTGCCCTTGTCTCCAAATTGGACCCAAGGACAGGCATTTTTGGCTATTTGATATCTTCTGAGCATGATGGTAATGTTTATTTCAGCATCCGGACACATCTCTGAAAATTTTCCCGAGACACCCAACTATAATCGGATCCAAACATCAGGCAAGTACCTGCACTTCAAGTTTAATCTTTATATAGTGATAATTAATTTCCTTACTCTATTAGTAACATTGATGTTTACACGTAGTATTAGAACACTGGATTTCATGTCTTGAATACTGGGTTCATGTCTTGCTTTTTATGTCGGGTGGAAGAATACTAGGAGGCATGTAGTTTATCTTTCCCCCTTGTCGTGACTGCTAGCTGTGGGTACGCGACTGTACCCTCAACCTTATACTTGTTATTCCTGACTGCTAGCCGCCTATGGCGTGCCTTATTAGCCTTATAAACCCCTACATACCAACTATGTATTCTAAATACACAAGTTCACGCACATAGTTCTTGTCGTGTTGCAGTTCTTGTTGTCTTGTTACAGTTACATTTCCTGTCACATTTTATTCCTGTTTTACTCATATTTATGGTTTATGGCAATTAATCATATTTTACTTATAGTCCTGATTTACAGTATTAATTCTCAGTTAATTTCACTACCTACTTATGCATATTCCCAACATGATGCTCAGTCAGTTATTCCTACTTGTCACAAATATTTAGTTTAACTCTTGTTATGCATGGTGTACTTTGCTCCTTTCCTGACTGGATCCGTTGTTTTAGGCGATGATGAGAACTTGGCCCCCACCTATTATGGCCCCTATGAGGCAGCAGGTGATACAGTTGCGGAGCCGGTTCCCACACAGGAGACTACTCCTGCAGAGTAGTTAGCATTATATTGTTATTTCCCTTTCATCCTAGTAGTCGGGTTTGTCCCCGATATAAATTTCTGATTCTGTAATAAACTCTGGATCTGTTATCACATTCAGTTTATGAAATCTTAGCATTCTTTTTCCTGTTATTTTCCTTGCCTATTTGATTATTGTGAATGAGCTAGATTTTATATGACTGTGGATATGCCCTAGACAGCGTACTACCGCCGACTCTGCAGCGTAGGCTGGACGTACCCACGTACTCGTGCCCGAATATCCGGGTGCGGGTCGTGACAGAACTAAGGCAAGATAGAAACCCACAAAAATATGCATGCTTCATTAAAACAACATGTTGATTGGTATAGTTCGGTTAGCTCGCCTTCACCAGTATGTTTCGACATGCTGACCCTCGTTGAAACAGGTTCTCCGTACCAAGGCGAACCGAGCTAGGAGCCGAAGTCGTCTTTCCGGATCCAGTCCAGCTGTAGGCGCATCTTCTGATCGTGCCGCTTTTAAAGTACTTGAAGAGAAGGATCTTGCAACTTTCCATACACAATGCAGCTCCGTGGCAAAGCCGTCCTCCAGCCCGGAGGTCTATACATTTTGAAGTTTATAAAAGGATGTAATGTACAGGACTGCTATCTCATTTTGAGTCAACTCTTTTGTAAGCCCGTACGGCATATTAGCTGACTCGTTCAAGAGTTTATAATAGATGTTCATTATCAATAAAGAGAACTTTTCCATGTTTCAAATCTGTGTTTCAATTTATCTGCGTACTCTGAATATGTGCTTGCTATGCAAATCATTAAAGCCTTGTGCTGGCGCAACCCCAGGCCCGCACGGTGGTCACGATTCGGGGGACGCCTCAATGATTCTACGGAATCGGGTTGTGACAACGGATGTGTTGTGGGATGGATGTTAGGATTGGTTTAGTCGAGAGTGAAATAATAAATTTCTCGAACATGAAGATACCCTTGTTACTTGTCCAAATTTGCTATTGCTAAGATTGGCTGAAATGCATGTATTTCGGAGATGCCTTAAATGTGTATGATCCAAACAAAGCGATATGTTAAATTCGAATTGAGCTACAAGAAGGATGTGGAAATATGGAATTGGTGTACAAGTATTCAGTGCGAAGCGAGATAATGAGTCAGGATCAGGGACGTGTGAGTTACTTGGAGCTGAGTTTATGATATGGGCAAGCGACATACGAGAAATGAATGAGTACTGGTTTGGTTCGAGAACGAATCTTATTCTAAGTGGTATATTATATAATATCCCGCATCCGCATGGTGCATTACGCTCAGTCGGAATGAAATGAGGCAAAGGTTTGGTTGTATTTTATTGAGTTGGATTTGGGAGCAAGTGTGGATTTAAGTTGGTTTCATGTGCAGATCGTTGCAGAGTTCAGTGGGATCAGAGTAGCGCCTCACAACGGGCTGAGGCATAGACGACGCGGTTGGAATCAATATGTTCATTCAGAGCAAGTGTAGAGATAGCAGAATTTGGAGCGGTAATGCCATCTTTCTTAGTCCTATCGGGTCGGATGATTTGGAGAGCACGGCCTATTCGTACGGTCATACCAATTGAGTAGATCATACTTCGCATCGGACCACATATTCAAGGAATTGGCCGTATCGGTAAGACAGTGCTTAGCTGATTTAGACTTGGTGAGTGGGCTCTGTCCTTTCTTCTCTACTCCTTCATGCCTAATAAATGGAACACACATAATAGCTTGAGCACTTTGTCTGGATCATGGAAAATATTGCACTTTGGCGTGCATAGAGTGCGCGTTATTTGGAAGGATAGAAGTTGGAGCTTGAGTTGATCGGTATGGTTGGAACATCGGGAACGGTTATGTATTGACCCTCGTTTGTGGGCATATCTTTCAGGATGCAGGCGTAGTGGCTCAGCTTTGATATACGGGACATGATGTATTGAATGGTAAGTATCTTTTTGGGCAAGTAAGAGCAAGAGTGTTGTAAGCGATTATGGCATTCTCCTTTCTGGCGTATTCATTTAGACCCTTCGAGAGCTTCGTTGCATATACTATGATATGTGCTTGGTACACAATACTTGACTTTCGCTGTAACTTGGTCATTTTGATGATAACCATGATATTTTATATCATCGTCTTGTGCGAGCACAACTCCAGGCTCGCACGGTATCACGCCCTGATGAGAACGACAGTCCTACGAGAGCGCTGCAACATGGTGATTCACGTTTGGCGGGGACGATTGAACTTGCGGAGGATTGGGGCATAACAGATAGGGTCGCCCTGTAGGAGATTTCAGGCAAGTCGCAGGGTTGCTACCTTCTTCATGACCTCAATAGAGCGAAGGCTGGCCCCTCCTTCATCTCTTGGCCGACAGAGTGTCGACCACGAGATAGCTTGCAACCCACCTCGCCAAACAAAATTAGCACATAACATCGGATAGTCACAGCTAGGAGAAGGACAACCTGGAGCCAGAACAGGACTACAACCGATATAACTGATATAACCAAATTAATACGTCCCCTAAACGAAAGACAATGCGCCTGCCACTACTAAAAATTGCGGGATTAGCGGTGTTTTTAGCGATGTCCAAATAAAATATTGCTGAATTATAGGTATTTAGCGATGTCCATAATACGTCGGTGATAGCAATGTTTAGCGACTATAATTATTATAAATATATAATATGTCGCTAAGTAGTCGCTAAACATTGCTAACTTTTTAATTTTAGTGATGTTTAGCTATGTTTATGTATTTAAGTCGTAGTATATTATTATATCTGTGACGTTTAGCGACGTATTGACCGACGTCGCTAATTTATTTCATATAGGGTTTGATGAATTTCTCTTTCTCCCATTTCCTTCAAAATCTCGAAAATTTTAAGCACCCTCCATCCCGGCACCCTACCTCGGCGACCCCCCTCCGGCAGTGTCCTCCTCCCTCCGGGGTGCTCCTCCCTCCGTCAGCTCCTCCTTCCTCGGGCTCCCCTCCTCCCTCCGACGTCCTCCCCCATCCGGCGGCTCCTCCTTCCTCCGGCATACCGCGGGGGTAGCGACCAGCGTGTGACTCCAGAATTGGCATACGGCGGGGGGTAGCGAACAGCGTGACACACTATCGTAGTGCGAGCTAGATACTATGGTTTACCAGATTGGTTAAAGCCCATACGCCTAATGATTATCCTCTCATGATACTAAGTGTCAAGTGTGTGTCAACATATCTAATATATAGTAATGACTGAAAGAAACTACACATGCAATAAATATACAGAAATGCAATGCATATACAGAAATATAAATAGCATACAAAAGTACTATAAATAATTTGACAAGGTATCTTGCCTGGTAAGAAAGCTGCAAAGTGTAACGTCCAGTAGTCAAGCACACAGGATCAGAAACTATGGCCTCAGAAAAAACGTCTCCGGATGCTAAAATAAATATCACCAACATTCCCAGAATAAGCAAGATAGCCAGAAAATACTACCCTTTTGTCCAATTTGGACACAGGGGTAAAACGGTAATTTTGAGTCAAAGTGGGATCCACTTGTGGCCCACTTTGCATCGAAAAGCATGCCAGGGGTAAAGGTCTCTAAATGGGATAAATTATAGGTTAAATTAATTTTAAACGTCAATACAAACTCAACGGTACGTCCAATTTTGGATTCCGGTGAGTCGTACACAAATTTGCCCAAAAAGTCAACAGTAGGGACCGCCAATAGGCGACTTGGTCAACTGTCTCAGAATTGCGTGAAAATTGGATCATAGGACTAGCACGATACCATGAGTCCAGTGGCGCAAGTTTTATCATATTATGACGAGCGTGCACTAAATGGCGCAAAATTTTGCAAAAGTTACGATACGGAAAAATTTTCGCGGATACGGGGTGATTAAGACTCGCACACGTATCCAAATCAGTTTTCGTGAAAGCCCACACATCTGGGTATACCTTGCGCACCTTTCGGTACACTTGGTACACGATGGGGCAGTCCCGTTTGTCGGGGTGCGCTCCGTATCACAAAATTTTAATATTTTAAAAGTTAAGTTTTTGATCGATTTGGAGGTTGAATAATTTTACAAATAGAACGAATTAACAAAAACTAAAAGAACAGAAAAATTCTCGATTATATGGAGAAGAAAAATCCTTTAATTAGTTTTCAAAGATAATGAACAGGTTAGCAGCAAATTGGGTGTAAACATAGGGTTTTGGATTAAAAATTCTAAATTATTTTGGTCAGTTTTTCGGTCATTTTCTGGTCAATTTTTCGACCAATCCGGGGCACGAAAACTCGTACCGCTTGAACGAAAATCCTAGAGGGTCACGTTGCCAGCGTATACGAATAAACCGCACGTAAAAAGGAAGAGAGATGAGAGAGTTACATCACCGTGAAGTAGGAATGTTGATGTGCACTTCGCGCGTGCGCGGGGCGGTGGACGGTGCTGGCGGCTGCGGCGGCGGTCCGACAAAGGGCGGCGGTGGCAGCAGTCTGGCGCGGGGCGGCGGCACCGGAGGTCGGGGGGTTCGGTTAGGGTTTGGGTTGTTACTGTATGTATGTACGTATATATATATATATATATATATATATATATATTATATATTATATATATATATATATATATATTATATATATATATATATATATATATATATATATATAAAGAGAAGGAGAGAGTTGGGTCGCAGGGATTTACACGCAAGGGGGGGGGGGGAATTCTGTTACCAGCGGTAGGGGGGGTGTTTAGAATTAGGATTATGGATTAGGGTTTATGGTTTTTAGTTTTTTTTCCTTCTTATTTCTTTTCTATTTCTTTTCTTTTCTTTTTCTTTTTCTTTTCTATTTCTTTTCTTTCTTTTTCTTTTTTTGTTTTATTAATCTTATTATTACTATTAATACTATAATTATTTTTAGTATAACTTCTTCTTCTTCTTCTTCTTCTTCTTCTTCTTCTTATTATTTAATAACTATTATTTATTAACTATATATCATTACGTATATAATTGAGGTATATAAAAATCCAGAAAAATACATTTGTACCCCAAAATTAAATTCTAAAAAATCTATCTCGTCCATAATGATCCCTAAAATAAAATAGTAGTTTTTGTACAATAATTCTTATTGATTAATTATCTAGATAATTGAATCAATAAATCATATTTTCTAATTAACTAAAATAATATAAATAAATTCAGTGATTAATTAAATAAATATAATATTTAAAAATATGGGGTTTTACATTCTACCCAACTTATAAAAATTTTGTCCTCGAAATTGACACTAACCCATATTCATAATAATAACTATAGCTATTATACTACATTCTATCTAGTAGTGCTTCCTAAAAGTCATGGTTTGCCATTCTAACATTTCCTCATTTATTGTCCATACACTATTCTATTATCCTCTAACTCGTCTATACTACCCAACTTACAATAATTTTACTAGTAGTCAAGTCTTTTAAGGCTATTATCTAGGTTGTAAGACAGATATATTTATTGGGTCAAGAATCTTGGGGTACTTGTCACGCCCCAGTCCCAAAATACGTAGGACTAGGAATACGTAACACGCCCAGCCGTATGTATACGAACTCTAATATATGGAAAACGTATGCATACGTACGCTGTTCATGAATATCCAATCCACCAGTGGTAATATACTGTTACAACAAGTCATATGCAATCTATATCTCATCCACAGCACAAATAATAGAAATAAAGGCGGAATAATACTGAATATCCAAAAATGAGTATCAAGTTTGATAGTCAGGTGAAAACAAATCCACTACAAAATAACTATACTGGAGTAGCCACATAACTAAACAGCGGTAAGGAAATCATAAAAACTCTGAGGGTAAGGCCTCCTCAGTCAGGTACGTGGAGTCAGGTCCAGGTCCATACTCCTGTGGGTACTCCTGCTCGTCCATATCTGGAAAGGGACCAGGTCTTCAGTGGGACGTAACAAGATACATATAAATATGCCAATAAGTACTAAAATATAAACATCCACTGGGTCACCTAACCGTCTATGTGAATGCAGTTTGAGAACAACTTTCCAACCTGTGGGCTATCTGGCCATAAATAGGATTAACATAATTTTTTTGGAGAATCAGAGGCCTACAAAGCATGTCATCTTTTGAACGACAAAGGCCGCCAGAAGTATAGGGGATATCTCGCGTATCTCCGGTGAAGCGTACGGGTTATATATAAAGGAAAGTGCAAAGGAGCCCAAATATCTTACTTGTTGTTCTCCCCATCCCATGCTCTAAGCATGCCACATCCATGACACGATAAAACCTCTAAATAACTGCCAGGTCTACTAGCATACAAAGTTTCTATCAACAGTTAATCCTAACGCACGGCTCATACGTACAGGAGGCCAGCCCTGTCACGCAGTCCGTGAGCTATATGAGACTCACAATCCGTGTACAACTGTGTCACGGCCAATGAACCAAATAATACTCCATAATACTTGGGTAGTCTCATAAATAAGGTCCAATGCAAATAACTAAATAAAACAGGATTATGCTTTAATTGAAAGGTAAATAATAGTATAGTGGCAAGGTATACTTGCCGAGCAAAAGTCCTATATATTACACGTCTGTAAACTTCTTCGACCAGATTTCAGTATTTTAAAATTATTTTTAGCTAATTAGAATTATTGCAACTTTTTAAATTTATTTTTGCTTACATATCCTATTGATTTGTGCACCTGTCCATCACCTAAATATTTAGAGCATTACCCTGACTGTTATCCCTAAACGAAGTTCACATACCCCTACTAGACAGACTAGTCTACTATCCTGCACTTTGTGGAACTCACAAATGTGCTGGTATGAGCTTCGTTTTAGACGCACAAATATCGTTACAAACGTACGTATTTATTTATTATTTAATTTTCTGATCTTGTACCCATCTCTATTCCAATAGAGATTTGAGGCCCAACCTGCACCCGTTTTACCCAAACAAAAATACGTTATTATTCTACACTGAGTATACTACATTTATTATATTGACACCGTAATAAAATTATGGCCCTACCTGCCTCTAAATAATTAGAGAACACCGTGCGCAGTATTTATTAATTAATAAATAGGGTGATCCGTATCACCCAGAAACCAGGCCCAGCCCCTGCCCAGGCTCACCCCCACCCCCTCAGGACCTCCCACAACTTTTCCCTACAGTTCTGTGAATTTTAGCATTTTTACGAATAGGGTGTTTTTCCAGATAAATTGCGTAATTGTGCAATTTCCCATTTTTAGGACCTATGTGCAATTTATAAATTTGTAGGGTTTTTTTTGCAAATTACAGTGCTAGATGTCACCCCCTATTGGCCGGTGAACCTACACCGTCCATTTGGACGTGGGAACCACCTAAAATATCTAGAAATATCAGAAGATATTTTAAATATTAAATTACCTAAATACCCTTGAACTTCACCCTATTTACATAGAATGCCATTGAACCCTAACCCTATTTAAACCCGAGCACCCCCCCTCATTCCGAATTCACCCCACCCTCACCCCGGCCACCCTCCGCCCATCGGACCGCCGCCAACCACTTCGCCCCTCCCCCAGCTCCCTTCCGGCCAAACGCCACCCCCTCCGGCCACCGCCGGCGCCGCCTGCAACCCCCACAGACCTAACCCCATCACCAGAACCAGCACCCCACCACCAACCCGACCGCCCCTCACCGCCACCCCCGGCCACCGTGGACCACCGCCACCACCCCCATCCGCTCCGCCTCACCACCCTCCGCCGAACCATCCCCTTCCCCGCCTGCCCCACGATACCCCCAGCCACCGCCAACTCCCCCGCAGCTCCTCCCCGACCACTCCGACCACCAGCCCAGCCGACCCACCCGACCCCCTCGAATAGCTACCACTACCGCCTCTGACCTCCGCCACCACCCCCGGACGCTTCGACCCGACCTCCTCCGCCGCTGCCTGCCGCTGCAAGCTGCCGCTGCTTGCTGTTACTGCTAACTGCAGTTACTGTTGTGGCTACCGTTCCGGCCAGCCACCGCCTCCTCCGCCGCCGTCCTCCCCGCCGACGACGAGGCGTGGGCCCCCCCTGTCAGACAGGTATACCCCCCCATTTTAAATACGTATATACGTGTATTTCTATATATGTATGTATGTATATATGTATATATATATATATTTATATATATTAATATATATATTAATATATATATTATTATATGTATTTAATTATATATTAATATTATAAAATACTGTATACAGTATATAAATACTATATTATTATATATATTTAATATAAATATGTATATTTATGTATATATGTTATATGTATTTAATTATATATTAATATTATAAAATACTGTATACAGTATATAAATACTATATTAATATATATATTTAATATAAATATGTATATTTATGTATATACTACATATATATATATATATATATATATATATATATATATATATATATATATATATATATATATATATATATATATATATCTATGTATATTTATATATATATATTCATATCTAATGTATTATATATGTATATTTATATTATAATTATTATATTATTTTATATTATACTATATATATATACAGTATGTATACATAATATTATATTATATAAATATGTATGTATATATATGTATTTTTGCATTTTTTTTATATAATATATATATATATATATATATATATATATATATATATATATATATATAATATATATATATATATATATATATATATATATATATATATATATATATATGTATATATATATATATATATATATATATATATGGTAATATACATATAAATATATGTATTATATATTTTATTATATATATATATTCAGTATATATATATTATACTATTATATATATTATATGAATATATATATATGTATTTTTTTTTTGTTTTCTTATATATATATATATATATGTATATATATATATATATGTTTATGTAAATTGTATATATATATAATTATATATATATATTATACAATTATATTATAATTAATTATATGTATGTATATATACAATACTATATTATATATTATATGCACTTCTTTTTATATATACAATACTATATTATATGTATATACATATATGCACTTTATATTTTTATATATATTAAATATATATGTATATACTATAATTATTGTATATACAGTATATATACCATTATTATATATTATATATATATATATATATATATATATTATATATATATATATATATATATATATATATATATATATATATATATATATATATATATATATATATATATATATATATATATATATTATTACAGATTATATATATATTAAATATATATATACATGTATTTATATTTTTTTATAGTATATGTATATATATATATATATATATATATATATATATATATATATATGTATATATATATATATTGTATATATTATTATATATATAAGCTATATATGTATATAAGTATATTGTTTTATATTTTATATGTATATATATATATATATATATATATTATTACATATATAAATATTATGTAAAATATATATATAGCATATATATTTTATTATTTCTTCTTGCATTTGTATATATGTATATACATATATATGTACTTATATTTATTTATCTCTATGTATGTATTTATGTATACTTATATATATATATATATATATATGATATATAATATTATTATATATTATTATGCTCTAATATTATATATGTAGTAAATACATATATATTATTATGTCTTTATTTACATAAGTATAAATGCTATATATAGTATATATTATATATAGGGCTTTACATATATCTATATTTAAGTATAAAAATACACTATGGTATTTAAGGTACGCTTTATTTAAATAATATTTGCGAACCCTGTATATCCTGAACAGAGTACACCTACAACGCAGTCAGTGACCCCGGGTCACAGGATCCCTCAGACTTGACTACAAGTACAGGTCTTTGGCATGCCCAGCTCAGAGGAGTAGGCAAGTATACCTTGCTAAGTTTTTACTGTTTAAATTATTAACTGTTGAATGTTATTGTTAGTAAATTTACATATAACAGTATGTATCTGAGATTGCCTCGGGTACCGTCAACAAGTACGTTGACAAGTAGTATAACTAACTTAGTCCTTAGCAGACTTACCTGACAACTGTGAGGGTATCCTAATATCCTCCAAGACCCTGACACGGGTACACGCAACATAATTGCAATACATATTAGGATGCAAGTTTACGTAGTTGATTAGCTACCAGTACGTGTGACGTGCATCACGGCTTAGCACGAACTCAGGAAAATTCAGGAAAGCTATGACTTGGAATTAGTTATATTGGGCAGGGAGAACGACTATTAGGCGTATGGGACACCCCCCTCTTTATACAGATACCGCACTCGACGGAGTGATATGGACGTTATATATATTCCTGTGGCCATGCTCCTTGGAGATGGTGTATTGCATAGTGCCCTCGAATGGGGGCATATGTGGCATATACTAGCCAGTCACTACGATTGGTGAATTACGTCAGCATATGTCTAGCCCATACATTCCCATACATACTAAGTTGTCTCACAGTGCATTCACTTAGATGGTTAGCACACCCTCTATTTTATTTATTCAGTATTTATATACATGGCATGCTTTTATGTATCTTGTTATGTCCCACTGAGGACCTGGTTTCCTGCCAGGTTTAGATGAGACATTCTACCTCACAGTGTACTGACCTGGATAGGAGACTAGAGATGCCACTGAGAAGGAGTTAGAAGAGTTGCCGTCAGAATCTGCCTGATCATAGTAGCTTGTTCACTTGGAACTGGAGCTGGAGCGGTTTACCTTAGATAGACGATACTTTATTATTATATATATTTTTAGCACTTCTTTATCTTTTGTAGTGGATTGTTTCCACAAGACATTATCTGATTTTGTACTATAACATTCAGACTTAGCATCTATATATGTTTCAGCACTTACTTCCGTATTCTGTGATATTTTGTAGATGAGATTAGACTTTACCTGTATTAGACTTGTAGTATTTTAGGACAGCGTAGCATGTCACTTTGGATCCATTAAATTGGGTAACCCCTTAGTGACGTGTCAGCTGGCCAATGCCACGTGGCCTGGTTCCTTATATTTTGGGACGGGGGCGTGACAACGTCCAACGATGGTTTTATTTGAAGAAGTAAGGTTTAAGGTTTGGGGTGCAATGCATGGATATATATAGAGAATAAGAGGCGGTAGAGGAAACTTAGTGGTTAAGAACTACTGTTGCTGCTTCTTTCTTCTCATTGGTTTAGGTTTCGGTCAAGGGTTATTTAGTAATAGTGTTAAGGAGTGGTGTAATAAGAAACTTACACGTATAGGTCAGGAAAGCAAAGCAAAGTTGAGTTTTGCTTCTGATACAGATATTTTCTACGGGGTGTGGTTTTACGCGTGGTGAAAGAAATCTTAAGCGGTGACGGATATTAGCCAGGGAATTGCTTTTACGCGTAGAGAAAAGAATTAGTTTACGCATAAAGAACGGAATTAGGCAGGTTGAGTTTACGCGCAGTGAAAGAGAGTTTACGCGTTTGAGTTATACACGTAGGTTTGCTACTGCTGCTATTATAAATACGCACGGAGAAAGAAATGCAAAGTTTACGCGGCTGTTACTGTTATTGTGGATTTTACCCAGGGGCAAAGTTTTATGCGGGTTCGGGTTTAGGTTTAGCACCAATAGGAAATTCTATTTTCTATTTCTTTTCTTTTTCGTATTTAATAATATCTATATATATATATATACATATTTATACATAGAAAATTCCAAAAATTATAGGGGGTGCAAATGGTTTAAACTGGCAACTGTCCAAAGGGTCTCCTATGTAACACCCTGTTCCTTTCCAGCGGACTGCCGTCTCAAACGGCAAAAGTGCAACTGTCCCGACCCGCTTTGCCTCAAACGAGAAGTAAAGGATATCCATACTTGTCCCTACAGGAACCCGGCTTAGGCTTTCAGAGGCTCGCTTGACGTATCGCTCTACCGAGGTAAATTATCGCT
>JAYESA010000058.1:5000-7500 GCA_036927795.1 Iris macrosiphon | reverse complement strand
AGGCACATAATTACCGGATACCTGCTCAGCGCATCCGCAACTACGTTCGCTTTCCCTGGATGGTACTGCAACAATATGTCGAAGTCTTTCATCAACTCCAACCATCTCCTCTGCCTCATGTTCAGCTCTTTTTGGGTAAATACATACTTCAAACTCTTGTGGTCTGTGAAGATCTCCACACGCTCTTCGTATAAATAGTGTTTCCATAACTTCAGAGCAAAGATGACCGCTACCAACTCCAAATCGTGGGTAGGGTAGTTCTTCTCATGAGGACATAATTTCCTGGAAGCATAGGAAATCACCCTCCCATTCTACTACAACACACAACCCAGTCCCTTCCCCGATGCATCACTATAGATAGTGAATCCTCCAAATCCTGATGGCAACGTCAATACTGGAGCTGTCGTCAACCTCCTCTTTAGCTCATCAAAGGCGATCTGGCACTCCTCTGACCAAACAAACTCCATGTCCTTCCGAGTCAGCCTAGACAACGGCTCTACAATCCGGGAAAAATCTTGAACAAATCTCCTGTAGTAGCCTGCCAGTCCCAGGAAACTCCTGACCTCTGCTACTAAACTCGGAGCACTCCATGCCTCAACTGCCATGATCTTTCTCGGATCTACCGAGATCCCCTCTCCAGTCACCACATGACCAAGGAATTCAACCTTGTCAAGGAAGGACTCGCACTTCGAAAGCTTTCCATAAAGCTTTTCCTTTTTTAGAGTCTCCAGCACTATCCTCAGATGCTCCTCATGCTCCTCTGGGGTCTTCGAATACACCAAGATGTCATCTATAAACACCACCATAAACCTATCCAGATGCTGATGGAACACCTTGTTCATCAGATTCATGAACATTGTCGGGGCATTAGTCAATCCAAACGGCATCACCATGAACTCATACTGTCCATACCTGGTCCGAAAAGCTATCTTCGGAATATCCTCCCTCCTGAACTTCACCTGGTGGTAGCCTGTCCTCAGATTAATCCTGGAAAATACCCTCGCTCCGCTCAACTGGTCAAAGAGATCATCAATACGCGACAGCGGATACTTGTTCTTGATTGTGAGGTTGTTCAGAGCCCTGTAGTCGATACACATCCATATCGACCCATCCTTCTTCGGTACAAAAAGTACCGGAGCACCCCACGAAGAAGAACTAGATCTGATAAATCCCTTATCCTGAAGCTCATCCACCTGCTTCTTCAACTCTATCAGCTCACTGTTGCTGACTCTATAGATATGATGGGATATCGGCTCTGCGCCTGGCACCAAGTCTATAGAGAACTCTACATCTCTGTTCGGAGGTAACCCTGGCAACTCCTCCGGAAAGACATCCATGAACTCCGCTATCAGTGGATGTAGCAACCTCTGCTCTACCACCAGGTCTCCGCAGAAGACTCCCTCGGTCTGCTCCGCTGCTCCTCTGGCAAACTCGAACTCTGGCTCACCCGGCGGACTAAACAATACTCTGCCTCCACGATAATCTATACTAGCACCGTGCATACTCAACCAATCCATCCCAAGTACAATGTCATAGCTCGGAAGTGGCATTACGAGTAGGCACACACTCAACTCCCGGCCTCCCAAGGTAACTCTCCGGTCTCTGCAGACATCACTAACTAGGATGATGCCACCCCCGGTCGTGATCTTGCAGAGTCTAGCTAAAGGTTCAGCAACAAGATTGTGTCTAACAGCAAAAGATACAGACACAAGCTATGGGAAGCACCAGAATCAAATAAAGCAAGTGCTAGAATGGAATCAAGAAGAACAAAACCTGAGATCACATCACCAACGGTGCAAGATACGATATCGTCAAAGAAGGACAGTAATATTACAAAAGTACACAATTTTAGGAAAATTGAAGACAGCAAAAGAGTAAGGAAGGGTCCTAGTTGTGATTGAGCACACTCTCTCTCAGCCTCTATCCTATATCCTATTACAGGTAGACCTAGAAACTAGACCTGCATACTAGACCTTGCATACTAGTCCATGCATGGGCCGCCACCAAAAATGTGTCACGACCCGCACCCGAAAAATCGGGCATGAGTCGTGGGTACGTCCAGCCTACGCCACAGAATCGACGGTAGAATGCTGTAAAGGTTCGTTCTAGGTCACAATATCTATCTCACAATAATCAGTCAATATAACCTCTCCAAAAGGAGGGCAACCACGCAATATATATATGCCTCAATCACAATAACTAGGAAAAGAGTAAAAGTACGATAAGATATCAACAAGAAAACAGAACCAAAGAGCAAGTACAATATCCAATATACAATCCAAGTCTAAAGTCTACAACATCTCACAGCAGCAAAATAATAAATACAGTCATCCAGAATATTAACTCGGAATAACCCAGAAAAACCCACCTAGCTAACTAGGGTACTAACGGCGTCTCCTCGACGGGCTCCTCCTCAGTCTCCGGGTCACAACACTCCTCGACGCCCGGCCCGTAGAATGTCGGGAAAAAATTCTCAAGATCCTCTGGAAAAATATGCCCA